>JANRGW010038897.1:0-42236 GCA_024733675.1 Psilopsiagon aymara
GGCCCCCCCCAGCCCCCCCCACCCCCCCCCCGGACCCTTCAGGGCCAACCATAGCTCTGGCCATGCAAGAGCAGGGAGGTGTCTCTCAGGCTAAGCCACGTTTTGGGGTTGAGCCTCTCCATCCTCATACCTGTAAGAGCAGCTACCCCAACACCAAACACACCAACCTCCCCAAACCCTGCAAGCCATCACAGGGGACATCACCCTCCTGCCCTTTGCACCCATCTGCCCTGATGTTTTCGATGGCCACCACTTTCCAACCCCAGCACCACCAGCCTGATCCTCCCCATGACGACATCAGCACAAGGCAGGTGACAACCAAGCCACTCGCCTTAAGCTGACACAAGCTTTACCCAGCAGTGTCAGGGCTGTGTCATCAGTGGAGGCTGACACATCCCCAGCACCATCAGGACACCTTGGAGCCTCAGATCTCTACCTGGAATATGTTGACGTGGACGTAGGGATGGGACAGGAGGGAGCGGGTGAGCAGCATGCAGAGCAGGGCAGACCACGGTGACTGGAAGCCCGAGACATGGAGCAGCAGCCAGTAATGGCAGTAGAGACCCAGAAACATGCAGCAGAGGGTCCGGAGAGCAGCTTTCCACTCCACGTTCCTCAATAAATCTGTATAGGGAAGAAGCACTACATGGGAGAGGAGCTGACACTTCCTGCCTCCACTGCTGCTCCAGCAACCAAGCTGTGTCCCAATAACCCTACATCTCATCCCACCCTCCATTGCCCTTTCCCCATCCTCCACATTGGCCTGACACCCCCAGCCTGGATTTTGGGTCTCCAGGACAGGCTGTATCCCTTGCAGAGGGGTCCAGCTGTGCATCAACGCACAGGGACCGGGATGCATCTTCATGTCTTATAACATGCCAAGTTATTGTCTGTGCTTTTGGCATTGCCCAGAGCTGTTCAATCAAGGGGGCTGGGCTTCCTCAGCCTCTTCCCCATGATCATTTCCTGGCACTATCATTTTCCCTGTGCCACCACTTTGTCTGCCCAAGCTTACTGCTTCCCAGCCCCACAGACCCTCAAACACAGTCATCAAACACACCCCGTGCAATGCTCTCACCAGAGACCTAGGTATAACACCGAACCATGCTACAGGCAAGGGGCTGAATTAAAGGAGAGCAAATTTGGGGTGATTCAGGCTCATGATGGCCTTTGCCAGAGCTTTCAACATCCAACATAGGAAAATGTGAAGTGTTTCTGAGCACCAGCAGAGAGATGCAGCAGATGCCTTTCCCAGAGCAAGTGCAGCATCGTCGGCCTTTGCTGCAGCCCTGTATCCCACCATGGGCTTGCTTAGTTAAGCTGATGGCTCCAAACAAGTCAGGACCCTTTGGTAGGGTGAGACCTGCTCAGTAACAAGCTCACCATACCCAGCACCCCATACCAAGGTGGCTGGGACACATACCAAGTGCAACCAGAGGGGTTAAGATGGGCACCGCAAGAGGCGCGATGAACATGTAGACGTAGCGGTTCAGGAAAGGAAGCTTCCATGTGCTGGAGTCCCCCAGGCCGATAATGTTGGTGTAGCCATGGTGGATCTTCACATGGTTGTAAGTGGCCTGCTCGACTGTGAAAGCTGAGCAGAGCTGGGAGGGAAGAGAAAGGAGATGCCTACAGCCACAGCACCAGGGTTGGGCTCATGGGAGAGGAGCCCAGGGGAGATGCTCTGTGCTCCACGGGCTCCAAACCAGGCTGGAAAAGAATGTGGCTGTTCCTGATGGATTTCAGATGATGGCAAGGAGATGATGGGGATTTAGGGGGACCCAAACCCCACAGTCCTGCTCACCTCAATGAAGAAGATGGCCCACACTTTGCCCCAGGACTTGGACTCAGTCAAGGCATTGTGGCTGGCCAGGTGGCTGCCCTTCACTGTCAGGGTGTGATGCACCACGCCAAGGGTGAGGACACCAGCCAGGAAAGGGATGGCCTGGGCTGACCGCAGGCACAGGAACCCTGTGGAGAAACCAGCTGTCATGGTTTAACGTGTCAGCCACGCAGTCACCCTCGCACTCCCCCCTCTTCCTCCCAGCCGGTTCCCAGAAAGATGGGGAGGAGAATCAAAGGAATGTAACTCCCACGGGTTCTGATAAGAGCAGCCCAGTAACTAAGGAATAACACAAACCACTGCTGCTACCACCAGTAATAATAATGACAAGTGAAATAACAAGGGAAGAGAGTACAGCCGCTCACCACCCGCCGACCGATACCCAGCCTGACTGAGCAGTGATCTCACCTTTCCGGGTAGCTGCCCCCAGTTTATATAGTGGGCATGACATGCTGTGGTATGGAATACCCCTTTGGTCAGTTTGGGTCAGGTGTCCTGCCTCTGCTTCCCCCCGGCTTCCCCTCCTCCCTGGCAGAGCATGAGGCTCAGAAAGTCCTTGGTCAGACTGAACATTACTGAGCAGTGACTGAAACCATCGGTGTTATCAGTGCTGTTCCCAGGCTGAAAGTCAAAACCACAGCACTGCACCAGCTACTAAGGAGCAAAATGACTGCTACTGCTGAACCCAGGACACCAGCTGGGCAGGAGCTTGGGCATGCACATGCTGCCCTCCACACCTCTGAGCTGGGCTGGAGGTGTTGCTACACCCAAACAAGCCAGCCACAGCCCTAAACCTGTTTTTCAGACATAGCTACGGGTATTTGAACTGCCTGAGCTGGAAAGCTTCCCTCCACACCCCCCTGCATGGCTGGACCAGCCACATTCACTCTCAAGGTAAAGGTTTGCCCACTTCTAACCGTGATGGCACTGATGGCAAACACAACTTTGCCAGACTTCAGCATCCCCATGAGTTCAAAGCAAGAGGAGGTACCAGCTGCAGCTTCCCAACCACACCGCTGGAGCCCTGTGCTCAACAACATCCCCCTGCGCCCACCACAGCCAGGGCTATTGTCACCTAAATCCATCACCTAAATCCATCAGGGTTTCCCTGTTCCATGGCAGGACATGGATGAGGCACACCAATCCTGCCTTGTGCCCATCTGCAGGGCATCATCCTTTCACCCCAGGCTGTACCCTGGGTAGCACCATCACCCACTGCATGTCTCCAGTGGGGTCAGGGTACCCCATAGCACATGGTAAAGGGGTTAGTGAAGCTTTATTACAAGTTTAATAATAGCTTCCAGCACCAAGTGGAACCAGGAGTGCAAAAGCAGCGAGGAGGAGGCATCGGGACCCCCCTAGCTGTGGTATGGGGGGGCTGAGCTGGATTACCTGCCGGGAGCAGGAGGAAGCTGCAGCCAAGGATGCTGATGTCCACCCCGTGCCGCTCCCACCAGCTGCTGCTCTTCACCACCTTCTGCACCAGCCCCGACAGCTCAGTCATCAGGGCTTCTTCACGCTGCCCTGCTTGCTGCAGGGGCCCCTTGGGAGTCACGTCCTTGTCATCCAGTGCTGGCCCTGTCCTGCTGCCATCGGGTGCTGTCATGTCCTGGAGCAGCGTGTCCTCTGTTTCCCCAAGCCACGGGGTACCACTGACCTTGCCATTGACCCACTGTCCCCTCTGCATCGCTGCGTCCCCATCCTCCAGCGGCATCTCCCTGCCAAGCAGAAGCCACACACCGGGTAGCACCCACAGCACCCTGCCTTGGGCTCCCCGGCTCCCGCTGAAGGACACGGGAAGGACAGGGATGGCAAACCCAACCAACCCCGGGAGGACACAGGGCAGCGGTGACAGCCGGAGCCACGCAGCCTCTCGCCATGGGGACACCCCCGACACCGCAGCCCCCTACTCACGCCAGCCCCGGCGCGGTGGCTCCCCCGGTGCTGGCTGGTGCGGGGAGGCCGCTCAGCACCGCTCACCGGTGGTGTCGTACAGCAGCGATTTGGAGAAGGGAGGAGCAGGGGAGGACGGGAGGAGGGCGGATGCAGATGAGCCATTGGCAATAACCCGCTTTGGCAGCCCGCTCTGGGGAGCAGCCACCGCGGTGGGGCCATGGGGAGGACACCGGACAGAGGGCATGGGGAGACGGGGGCAGCGGAGGAGTGGAAAAAGGATGGAGAGAGGCAGTGGAAACGCTGGGGGAGAAGGAGCCAAGCGCTAGAAATAGCCCTGCGAAACCCAAGCGGAGCGCTGTGGACGGGGATAGGGTTTCGCTTCTGCAGGGGAGCGGCAGCAAACGGCGCCTGTCCCGTAAGGGAGCTGTTTTTGGGGGGAAGTGGCCTTTTTCCCAGCAAGAAGGAGGCTGCGGAAGAAGGGGGCAGCGCACGGCTGCCTGCAAACATTGCTGCTGCTGCGGAGCTGCGCAGCACAATCCCCCGTGCCGGGGGGGGGGGGGATCTGACAGGGCCCAGGTCACCCCAAATCTGTGCCTGCACCCAGCCCTGACCCCACAAGGTTCCTCTTCCAGGTGTTCTCAGGAATTCCCTAAGAATTTCCTGCTGTTTCCATCATGCCTCCTGATTAACACAGCGCAGGATCCCCAAAAGCTTTGAGGGTGCCCATGCACAGACTGGGACCTCCTGAGCTCCATTTCTATAAGGGGGAAGGTTAAAGCCACATCACTTCCTGCTGTGGCACTGGAATTCTTCTTGCTTTCTTATTTCTCCCAATCGAACCCCCCATCAGTTCAACTGACCTCTAGCAAACACATAGACAAGGCTATACCCATTGTTGGGGTACCCCAGCCTCAAACTGGGACAGGCTCAGCACCTCCAATAACAGTACATCACTGCAGCCACTTGGAGGGAAGCAAACCTCACACCCAGGTTGCACCAATCCCCAGGGATTGTCATCATATCCCGGAAAAAAATTAACAACGATTAAAGAAAATCACATCTGCTGAAAAGGGATAGAGCAGAGGCTGCATCAGAGACCTGCTGAGGCTTCGTTTACTGTAAAAGCCTCTATTATGAAAGATTATTTCCAGAGCCACAAATTACAGCATCATCCAAAGCTCAGCCAGGCCAGTGATTCGTTCCGATACACTGCAAGGGAAGCCCACGGATGGAACAGCACCCATGGGTGCTACCAGGCCAGAGGGAGGTGGGTGTCAGGCACAAAGGGTGCATTGGATGGAGCTGCTAGGTCTGCTCCTGAATGATGCCTTCATTACCTTCATCCCACCCTGGGTGTTAAAGGTGAGCAGTGCTGGAGCTGCCATTGCACTGATGCAGAACTGGTTACATGGTGGTGGCCAAGGAGGAGGAGATGGGGATCAACCCCATATCCAAAACCAGCACGAGCCATCAGGATCCCACTGCAGCCAACAGTGAGAGTGCTGGTGTGCAGAGGCAGACACATGACATAGCTCATACTGCGGCTGCTACTGGGATCACAGATCATAGAACAGTTTGTGTTGGAAGGGACCTTAAAGCACATCCAGTTCCAACCCCTTGCCATGAGAGGAGACACCTTCCACTGAGAGGCTGTTTTGGCTTTTGAGGAAAGCACTGAACCCATAAGAGCCTCTTCCTCTGAGCTCCAGTGGAGGTGGGAACCACAATGCTCGCAGGAAAACAGCAGCAACAAGGAGAGGAAAGGCATAAGGGAAGCCAAGAGATTCAGAGCTAGAGCCCCAAACCTGATTATTTTCTGCCTTGCAGAGCTCCATTTTCAAAAGAGCCTTTTGACCCCCAATTTACATCTGATTTTGCACCAGGCACAGACCAAGCCATGCAGCCCCACTGACCCAGCTGAGGTTTCAGGGGTGAAAGCAAAGGCTGAGTTGGCCCTTGCACTGTGGACACGAACACCTCCGATTTAGCAGGAAAAAGGCATTAAAGACTCAGAAATCCTTGGGCACACAGCAGGGCAGCTGGAGGGGATCAGAGTAATCCCTATACAGCGAGCTCCTGCCGGCCACTGCTGACCCTGTGCCCTTTCATCTCCATGGGCACCACAAGAGTCCCATGAGCACATCCATAGGAAGCTGCTAGCCCCAAGAATCAGGCCCTCAGCACTGTCCTTATCCAACCTTCAGCCCTCAGGACCAAGCCCAGCCCAAACTGGCACCTAGGAAGGACAAACCTGGCCCCCAGCAGTATCCTCCCACATCACTGCTCCCAAAGAAGGGAAAATGCTCCATTTTAGCAGAGGAAAAGGGTACACATGCACCCAGCAGCCCTAAGCCCTCACCGCTGATCCCTCCATTGGCAGAGCCCACTGCAGCCCCCAAAGGGAGCATTTCCATCCTCAAATGAAGGAGTTGCTTGCAAAAGCATTTGCGCCTCAGTGCTGTGATGAAGGGAGGCAAAGCCTCCTTAGAAGCCATCTCATCCCCTGCACACCCTCCCTTTCCTCCTCCGCCCCGAGAAAATGAAGGAGCAGACTGCAGGGGCTGCCAGTGGAGGCACCATCAGCTCCCCCAGCTGCAGCAGCAACCAAACACCACAAACCCATCATCCCACCCTCCCCAGCACCACTGAAGCTGACCAGGTTTGCTTGTTTAATAGCTGGGGGTGGGTGGGGCTTCCCCCTCCTCTCTCAGCCCAAGCGTGTTTGTGTAATTAACTTAATGGGGCACTAATTACCACCATCCCCTCCCCAGCAGGGACAGCTGAAGCACCGGCCTCTTTTCCTTTTAGGGTCTGTCAGACACCTCAAGAAGGAGAAAATTGCTGTGAATAACACTTCATCCCACCCCTGCGGGCGGCGGGAGAGCGAGGAGCTCCATCTGCAGGCAAAGCCCTGCCTCCATCCCCCCAAAGCATCCCCGTGCCCCCAAAAGCAGTTCTATCCCCCCAAATCCAGGCCATGGCCCCATAGTTCTTGGTGCATCCCCCGCTCCGCAGCCGAGCGGCTCCCAGGGCTGCTGCCAAGGCGGGAATTTGGCACCGGTCCTCACTCAGCCCCCACCCCGGTACTGCCCCACAGCCGGGCAGGGCACCCCAAACCCTCCATCATGGGGCTGCGGGAAGAGGCAAAGGACGAGCTCAGGAGCCCCGGGGCAGGCACCAGAGGGAGTCGCAGCTCCGCGCAACGCTGCTCTCTGTGGCTTTGCCAAACCGCCGGGTTCTCAGCTCTGGGCTCCCAAAAAGCGAGACCCAGCCTCACCCCTGTGCCACGGCAAGGAGCTCTCAGTGGGTGCATGGGGTGGCACAGCCCCCGAGCCGCGGTCCACGGGATGCAAAGTCCCTTTCCAGGGGCAGCCACAGCCGCCCTCGGGGCTCCTGCGGTGCCAGGCTGGGATGGGGCCGCGAGATGCCAGCTCTGTTTGGTAGCCTGTATGCTCCCAGCCCCGCCGGGAGGGGCAATGTCACGCTTTTAACCCTGAATAAATACCCCCCCCGGACGCCTCGCTGTTTGCAGGGCACACACGGCCACTTCGGGTGATGGGAAACTCCTCACTCACACTCAGCAGCTCCGGGAAGAAGCTGGATCCTGGCACTGGCTAATCTGGGAGATCTGTTTGTGCCAGGCAGCGGGCACGGAGCGGACGGCGGCGAGACGGGGCATACAAAGCTGTGCTGCCCTGTCCTGGGTCATGCACGGCTGCAATGGAGGTGCTGTGGATGGAGGCTGATGGTCTTGTCCAGGATCTGCGTTGGCCCAATGTCATCTTGCATTACCTGGCACTCCAAGAGGGAAGTGGTTGGGTAGCAAAGCCCCACAGAGAGCACTGCCCAGCCAGAAAGGGTGCAAATCCCACAAACCCAGTGTCATTCACTCTATACTTTGCATTGCTGCCATTCTTTTCTCCTCCCTGTTTGACCCCCAGATGGTTTCACCTGCTAGCCTCAGTGGCTTAGGTCCTCAGTGCTGCAAGCTTGAGGGGCCACATGGGATGGCAGGACCTGAGCCCCACCGGTTCTAGGGCTGAGAAGATGGCCAGGCAAACATGCAGCTTTACCATAGGGATGGACCATGAGCATCCCCCATTTGCAGAGCAGGTACAGACCTTGAGGCTGCTCATGCAGAATAGGGTGCTCTCCTTTGTGTGGGGGTTGGTAGGGGTTATGCCACGCAGGGGAACACAGCCACCTTCCTTCGTCCCTTTCCAGGAGCCATCTGCAAACACAAGAACCCCAAAGCCCAGGGACAAGCCTTGGCTGCAAGCCCCTTCCTGCCCAGAGCTGCAGGGCCTGGGGAGACGCGCAGCAGGGGCTGGTGCAGGTTCAGAGCCAATTGCATGTGAAAACAAAACCCAGCACAAACCCATCCCTGTGCCCATAGACACCTCTGCCCAGGGCCTGAAGTCACAGCACCAAACCCCATCTTTACCCATGAACACCCCTGGGTCTTGCTGCAATACCCACCACTGCCCCTTTTGTCCCCCACCACCGGAGGATGCTGATACAGTACTTGGACCATGTTTCCAGTTTTATATATCAGCAGTGAATAAAGCAGTTGTCATCCACTCCCTGTTCCAGCTCGGCTTAATTTCCAAAGCCCGGCTGGAAGTGTCAACTAATCACAGACTTCCTCCACTTAGCAGCTCAGGGCGAAGGTAATCACTGGTTTGGGTGCCTCTGCTCTTGCCCCGACCGAAACTGCTTGCCCCCACCCCTTGGTCCTTGGCGTCACTGCCTGGCCAGGAGTTACCCAACTCATGGTGGAGATGCTGCGGGCTCCATCTATCTCTGTCTGCTTCCACAATGGCAAGCCTGACACCAGCAGTGCCATCAAGGGATGGCCAAGCCCTTTCACCTACCAGCCCAGCAGCTCTTTTGTGACCCAGGAAAGCAATGATGAGTCCTGAGGAGGGAACCAGCCATTGCTGGTTTTAACATGTTTAAACATGTTCGCCTTGTAAGCATGGTACTGCCCAACACCAGCTCATGGCACCCTCCTGGTCACCAGAACAGAGCCACCAGGGCTGGCCACGCATGGGCAGGCATCCACATGGAACGTCTACCACTTGGTGCAGGCTCCATCCTCTTCCCTCTCTAGGAAAGAGAGAAGTTTCCAACCTCCTCAGCATGCAAGGATGAGGACCCTGGTAAGGTGCTGTGGGTGGCACTACCTAGCACTTGCTGCCTTGGGCTGATCCATGGATGAGCAAGAACTGTTTGCCAGGGCGGCTCAGGACCACTATCCACAGGGCCAGGTCTCCCTGCCAGCTCCCACCTTCAGGGAACTGAAGGGAAAGGGGCTGAGAGGGAGGGTAGGGCTCAGGGACAAGACCCTCTTGACATGCTCTGGTGGGGCTGTTGTGTTTGCCCACTCTAAGAAACCAGAGCTAAGGTGGGCACAGACCAGTACTTGTGTCTTGACTCTGGTTTATGTAGGATCAAGAGATGTTGAATGAATGGAAAGTAGGATTCCTGCAAGACAGAAAGCTCATTAAGAAGACCCTACGTGGCCTTAATTGACAAGAAGAGGGGTTGAACAGTGCTGCCCCATGCCCAGCATGAGCACGGGGAATGGGACTGTGCTCTGCCCCACCATAGGCTGTGTAGGTTGATACCACCCTGGGTGCCAACAGCAGTGAGGTGCCATGGTCCATGGGCAGGCGCCTGATCCCACACTGCTCCGGCTGGAGAGGAGGTGAGGGCAGCTCATGACATAACCTGGCGTGCCCGGGAGGCAGTGCCTGGAAGGGAGTGAGCCAGGCTGGGAAGCCAGTGCGCTGCGTCACTGCTGCTGGCTGGAAATCTGGTTGGGAGCCAAAGGGCTGCCCAAATCCAGCCGGGCTACAAGAACGCACCCCCATCTCCCTGGGCCTTGAATGGCCACAATCTAATCCCTCGCTTTCGGCTGCTGTGGGGAGGTGATGGTTGATCAGAGGGGCCAGGAGAGCGTCTGCTGTCCCAGCTCCATCCACACAGGTTCCATATCCCTGCCAGGCTTGCGGACACATCCAGCCCCACATGTCCACCCTGCCCATTACGCACGGGACAGTCCACAACCCTGGGCAAGGGGAACTGACCTTCCAGGGATCACTGTGCTGAGCCCACCTTCCCTAGGGAGGAGCCCATCATTCCCAGTGCCCTGCTGCACTTGCCTCCCATGGGTGCCACCACACTGAGGGCAGTTTTTGTGTCTCCTTCAAGGCAAGCTCTCAGATGCAGCCTGCCAGCCAGAGGGATAACTCACACACTGCTTGGCAGCTATTTCATCAGCACGGCCGGACCCATAAAACCAGTTAGCTTGGAAAAACAGGGACTCTTCTAATGATACCTTTGGAGCAGTGGTGCTCCGGATCCCGTCCACCAAGAGATCAGCTGAAGGAGCCCAGAGGACGTTGCAGGTCAGCTCTGCCTGGCACAAAGCTGCATCCCCAGCCCTGCCAGCAGCACTGGATGAAGGAGCCATGCTCCACCTCCAGTGCCCCAAAACTGGCATTCTGCAGCCTCCTAAGGAGCAAACACCAGGAAAGCTGCTACTCCTGCAACCGGTTTTGCCACAGAAGTCTCCCCAGCTCCATTCCTCAAGCTTTCCCCTTCCCATCATAAACCACTGCAGGCAAATCCAGGGTGCTGCTCCTTAATCCCAGCCCAGGGAAGCAGGAGCCCCCCTGACCTCTCACCTCAGCAGGGATCGGGGTCAGTGGCAGCCGCTGGGAGGGCAAAGTGGGGCAAAGCGAAAGAGGGAGGAGGCCCATGGAAAAAAAATGGGCTTAGAATGGAAACCAGGTTAGGGCTAAACTGTGGGTGGCAGGAGCTGTTGTGGCAGGTAGAGCTGGCTGCCATGGCCAGCCTGGGGGACCTGGGGCCCCCTGAGCATCCTCAGCATCCTCACCAACTCTGCCTGCCCTCTGATGCTGGGAGTCACTGGGCTGGAGGGCATAGGAGGGAAAGGGGCTGCAAGGATGAGTCTGGGTGCAAAACAGCCCTAAAACCATCCCTTCATCCTGCAAGGCCTCTTTTGGTCTCTTTTGGTCTGGGGATTGGGATTCCCCCTCTGGAGGGTCCTTGCTGCCCTATAAAAGCCACATCCTGCAAAACCTCTTTTGGTCCGTCGGATGGCCGGGGATCGGGATTACCCCTTTGGGGTCTCCTTGTTGTCCCATAAGAGCCGTATCCAGGGCAGCCAGGCAGAGCCTCAGCACCCCCACAGACCCAGACAGCACAAAAATGAGGGTGGGTGGTTCTTTTCCCTTTCCATTCTTCCTGAATGGCGAAAGAACAATCAACAATGAGCCAAGCTCGACGCAGGGCGAGATAAGCCTGGCCTCCCACGCCGCTTGCGGCCGCAGGACCAGCATCACCGGGCACTTGGCACGGCCCCGAGGGCTCCTCCAATGTGCGCAGAGGGCTCACGAGGTGCCACCGGCGCCGCCCTGGCACTCGCCATTCCCGGCTGGCCCATGGGTGGCCGGATCCGATGGCAAACGCAGGAGCTGTCCCATGGCCACGTCCCGGGCTGGGCTGTGGCCAGCAGGGAGCTGATAGCGGGATTTACTGAGCGGCGCTGGAGGTGATTCTGGGAATAGCCCTGCTCCAGAGCAGGATGTCACCTTCCAGCACGTGGTAGAGGTGATGCCCATGGATAACTGAGCGATTTGCTGGAAGAGGGGTGACTAAGGCTGGTGTTCTGTTGGAAAAAGGGGTGAAACCAGCTTGGTGGAATGGAGCTGGTGGAAAATCAAAGTGTCACCTCTGCGGAAGACAAGGCCACAGCAATATTGTGAGTGGGTTTTCATGACCATCTCCTGCCTTGCTGAAGTGCTGATCCCTTGGGAATGCTCTATTGGTGGAGAGTTGGGTGAGGAGGACATCTGAGGAGAGGTGCTGAATGCTGCCCCCTCCTTTTTCACACGTCCAACCATTTTGAGGAAGAAACAGTGCAAAAAAGGTGCTTTTCTTTTTGGCCTTCAATCCCAACAGGGCCTTGTGCTGCTCTCAGCGCTGGGGCAGTTCTTGGCATCATCTACCCCTGGGGTGGTGAGAAACGGAGCTTATGGTCCCCTTCAAAGAGGAAGGCATCCACCCTGTGTCATGTCCCCCAGCCCCTGGTGTCTGTGGGATGCTCTGGGGGGGCTGGAGACCTCCTCATCCCTCCCCAGCATAGAAAGCCACTGGCAGCACCCAACCCATCTACCTTGCACAGGACTGAACCAGCCCCAGCTTGCTGACACTATCCCAGGGGCTGATCCTGCCCGGGAAAGGCAGATTGAGCATGTGGCATTCCTACCCATGGGAGCATTCCTGCCCATGGGAGCTGAGAGCAGCCTTGGGCTGGGTAACTAACACCGGCTGCCTCGAATACCAGGGACTGAGTACCTCCCAGGGCCGGTGGGGACAAGGTGTGCTGGACACCACCAGACCATCTTCACCACCCTCTGTGGGTGCTGCTTATCCCCGCCATGCTCCTCCAGGCAGAGTGTGTATCCTCAGTGGGTACCACACTGTGGTGCCGCTGCCACCCGGGGCTGTCACAAGGGATGCCCAGCGCAGGGCAGGGGGCCGGGCTGTCCCCATTCCTGCAGGCGTTATCCCAGAGCAGGGTTCCTGTCCCAGACACACTGATGCTGCTGCCGGCACCCTGCCTGCACGGGCTTGTATAACCGCTTATGCAAGGCAGCGCTGGGCCACAGCTGAGCTGGATCCTGCTTCAATCCCTGCCTCTGCCGGCACAGCACTGCATATGGTCCTTTGGCCTAAAGGTCCAGGGTCTCACTCCTTGGAGATCCCTGTACCTGCTGAGCATTCCCATGGGTCCCACCTTCCCATGGGAATGCTGGTGGGTGCTGTCACCTGGTCCCTGCTGTGACCCAAAGATGCTCAGCCTCCACCCCGGGACCCATTGGCGCACAGCTCTGTTTCTCATGGAGCAGGTTTTGCTGTTGTCTTTGAAGGCAACCAAAAGGAAAGGGGTGTTTTATGCTTCTCCAAAGGGGCAGATGTGGCAAGGGCTGCCCCCTGGCCAGTAGCAGATACAAGCCCAGCCCAGCCTGACAGGCACACAGAAAGCCTCCACCTCCCCAGCCATCCCTGGCCTGCTTTCCAAACCCAACCAGCTGGGTTTCGGGGTGATAGAGGTGTGCCAAAGCATCAGGGCAGGAGGGCGAAGGCATTCCCTGGCACTGGAATTGGCAGGATGCCATGCTAAGAACAGCATGCACTGCTCACCTCCCATTCCCAAACCCAAAAACGCAAGCAAAACCCCTGGGGTACGTTGCCTGTGGGTGCAGACAGCCCCTGGCTGCCTGTCAGTGCCCTTGAGGGCTACGCAGCACCCATGAAACCCATAAGCAGGTTCTGCACAGGGTCTCTGTAGGATGCTGTGGAGCACCCACCGTTGCCCTCAGGCATCACTTGCGGGCTGCAAAGTGCTCCAGGGGGTTTGCTTTGGTGCTCGGTGCTCTCGTATGAGGGAAGCAGGAGAGCGGTGAGGATGAGCCTGCCTTCATGGGTCAGAAAACGCTGGTGCGGGGATTGGGCATGGTCCGCCCGTGAGTCAGTGGCAAAGGAGGGCCGGGCGCGGCGGAGGCTTTATTAACTGATGAGGGGTGGAGCGAGGCTCTGCAGGCAGGCGAGGAGCCACGAGACGCGGCATCGACGGAGCGGGGTCCCGGTGTCAGCGCAGCGAGCGCCTGCAGCACCGCAGCGATGCAGCCCCGGCCCCGCTCCTCCTCCTCCTCCTCCTCACCGTGCCCCTGAGGGGGGGGCCGAGCCGCTCGCCCCCCGCCGCAGCCCCGGACTCGCCCTCGGCGCAGGCAGGACGGCGGTGATGGAGCAAGGTCAGTGGAACAGGTTTCTCCTCCCGGGTCCCTATAGCAGGCGTTGTCCTTCCCCGCGCGGGCTGCGGGGCTGTTGACAGAGGCTCTCATTAGCTCGGTTATTGGATAGGGATGAGGGCTGGGCTCTTGGAGCCCGAGGTAGCGGCTTGGATGGGGTCATGGCTGCCCTGTGCATCTCCCTGGGGGATGCCCATGCTGCTCAGGCTTCCCCGGCCTTGCAGGACCCCGCTGGATTCACACAATTGTGAGTGAAATAATGAGTGTTCATGTGGGAGCTCTGCTGTTAACAGGGACCAGAAGGGTTTGGGGGCAGCATCTGACCGTGGTGCTGTGACCTGCAGCTGCCCTGGGTGCTGGCAGGGACCAGTGCCAAGCTCCAGGGTTGGTTGTGGCTGTGGAAGGGTCAGGATGAGGGTTTATCACAGCTGAGGTAAAGGCAGCATCCAGGGCAGCTGCCAGAAGCCTTCCTCTGCCCTGCTCAGGCCTTTTGCCATTGGAGTTCCCATGTGCTCCTCTGCTCTTCTCACCAGCACTGCCCATGGCCGATGGGATGTGTTTCTCATCCACACACCAGGGATGGGAGCCCAGTGGAATTCCATCCCCACCAGGGCTTAAATGCTTGTCCGGGTCTTACTGTCTGGGTGTAGGTGGTTTCTGGGCCGGATCTCCTCCTTGCTGCTCCAGCACAGCGCAGCACCACAGGGGGCTGAGTGGTCCAGCCTTCATCTGGGTGTTTCCTCTTCCTGGTTCACCAGGACTTTGTGTGCTGGGTGGTTCTGCTGGCTTTGGAGAGCGCTGGTGCACTGGAGGTAGGTGTGCTGCAGCAGGAAAGTAGACTTGTTGTCAAAGTGCATCCTAAGAGCTTAAAGCTTAGACAAAGATCAGGGAGCAGGAGCAGCAGAAAGGTTGTCCCTGTCCCTCCAAAATAGCAAGAGATACATTGCTATACACTGTGGGGACTGCAGGATCACTGCCCGCAGTCCCCACAGTGCCTTTGCTCCCCCCCTTTCTTCCACCAGTGTCCAGGGCAGGATGTAGAGGCCATGCAGGGCATCAGTCCTGCAGTACCAGTGTTTGATCCAGGCTGCATGTTCTCAGTGCTACCCAGGAGATGGTGCCACTGCTGTCCCAGCTACACAGGGTCTGTCACCCATTGTCACCCCTGGACCCATCTGCATCCCTGCTGAGCTGATCCCTTGTTCAGGCAGGAGATGCTGTGTTGCTGGGCACGTGGAACAATGCAGAGCCAGACCCATCTCTGGGGCTGGAATCACGTTCTCCTGACACACGATCAGCATCCCCACAGGCAGTGCTGGGCACAGCCCTGTGTCCTCACCGTGGGTTTCAGGGCCAGGTCAGAGCGAGCCGGGAGCACGGGTGTCACAGGAACAGGAATGCTCAGCTGCTGGGGACAAAGATCAGCCGATTGCCTGTGCTTGAAGCTCAGTTATCCCCATCAGCACCACCAGTGCTCAGTGGGGTGGGTCCAGACTAACACCACGTATGGGGCTGCAGCCACAGCTTCACCCCAGCCAAAGGTCCCCACAGCGTGAAGTTCTCAGCTATGACTCTTAGGCTGTTGGGGCAGGAAGCTGGGAGAAGACATGTGGCTCTTTCAGCTGTAGGTGACCCTGTAGCTCCCCCATTAGCACCCACTCACCCAGTCTGAGTGCTGAGAGGCGCTGGGGGATCTCACAATAGGATATTTCCTTGTCTGTTTCTGCATTAACAGCTTCATTCCCCTGCTGAGGCTGGAAAAGGTTATTGCAGCCACAGCAACATGGTTACAGAGCAAACTGCACTGCGCCCTGTGGGGGGTGCTGCCCCATCCCTGACCCTCACTGAGCAACAGTCAGGGATTTTAGCTGAACACCCAGGAGGGAGCATCCCCCTGCCCTGCACCTCGAGTGAATATCTGCTCCAGGCAGACCAACAGAGGCACTGGTGGTGCCCCACACCTTGCTCTGCCCCTGCTCCCCTCAGTGCTGTCTATGGGTACATCCCTGTGCTCCTCCAGCCACGGAAAGCAAGCTGGGTGATGGGTACCATGGAGCTCACTCCATCCCAGAGATACTTGGTGGTAGAGTCCGTGGCATCACCTGATATTTGCTAATATTTATGAATTGTGTGAAGCAGATGTAGAAAATAATTTACTCTATTGACAGCTAAAGTCAGCATTAAAAGAAAATGACGCTCCACTTTTCCTGCTTTCCTGGCCTGCTTGGCAGCTCTCTCACAGGGAAGACATGCTGAGCCTGTCCATGTTGCTGCCTTTGGGGCATTTTGGCTTTGGGAATAACTATGGAAGGGCCTAAAAGCTGTTGCAAAGCCCCTGTGAGGTGCTGCATCCAACCTAGGCTCTACCAGCACTGCACCCAGCCCTGTGCTTGGCTGGTGGGCACAGTGCAAGGCAAGGCTGGGGTGTGCTGCAGGAGCTCTGCATGGAGCCTCCATCCTGGTCCTGGCCATCCACCCTCCTGCAGCCGTGTGTTACTCAGCTGCCCAGCCAGGAAGTGAATCCCAGCGGGATGGGCAGGAAATAGTTAAGCAAGTGGCAAGCAATGGTCCACACTGGCCCAGCAGGTCCCAGACCCCAGTGTCACCCTCCGGTGTGGGCACTGTGGCCATCACCAGTCACCAGCTCCGGATGAGGATGGAGGAGCATCAGGAAGAGATGAGGACTCAGTGTTACATGGGATAGTCCTCCCCATGGTCCCATCTGCCTGTAGGACTCACCTGGTGTCCTGCAGGTGATGTCCTTTCTCGGTGTCCATTCCAGCCCCATATGGATGAGCAAACCATCCAAGAGGAGCAGCCAATACTCCTAGTGCTGCCAGCCCCATAGGGGAAGCAGCTGCATTATCCCCTCTGGGGTGGCTATGGTACCCAGCACCGGAGCAGGGATGCTGCAATGCGCACGCAGCACCTGCAAACCCACATCTCCAACAACACAGCCACTGAACACCCTTGGTCCCACAAACCTTCCCTGGCTTCTCTCTCCTCCAGATCATGATCATGACAGTGCCTGATGTGTTCTCTTCCTAGTGTCATCTGACCAGCTGATTTTAGTGCCTGCAATATCCCATTGACACAATTTTGCTGTTTGGTTGTTTCGAACCTGTTGCTTGCTATCTTAGTAAGATACACACTGCTTATTGGATCAGGCCAGCCAGATCCTGAGGACAAGGAGGCAACAGCACCTGAGTGTCAGAGAGTGCCAATACATTACCCTTGCAACAGGCTAAGGGCAGGGCCTGTGAATCAGCATCACTTTTGTGAGTGGTGCTTCTCCAGCTGAGAAGCCGGGGATGTGCGGCTCAAGGATGGGGTGTTCATGCCATGACCAGACACAGCCCATTGGCCTCACTTTGCTCCTTTACGCGCCACCTCCTGACCCATCAGGACAAGGAAATACATGTCCAAGCTAAACCCAGGGGACTGGTTTTGCTGGGAAGCCCAGTTTAACACCAGCACAGGGTTTGGTGTTTGTAGCTTGGGGAGTTAAGGGAGAACTATGCCCAGGATCACAGGTTTTGTGCCAGGGAGGTGCTGCCATCCACTGCCCTGGTGCCCGCAGGATCTGTGCCATGTCCAGCACTGGCACCACGGGCAGGAACAAAGTGCTGTGTTTGCTCGCTGGCAGCACCGGGCCAGGGAAACCTGCTGCCGGCTGGGTTTCTGTTTGGGAGGGTTTGAAGGGTGTTCTCCAGGGTGTGCCAGCCCCGGCCTCCACCCTGCTTTCACAAGTGCCCTCTCCGAAAGGAGCTTGTTGTTCTCTGCCGTGGAGCAGAGGCAATTAGCACCAGTGAGGCTCTTCCATAGAGACCAGGCTGCCAGTGAGAGAGTAATGGGGCCTGGGGATGAGCTGAGGACTTGGGGACAGCCATATCCCCTTCCCATGTCCAGAGCAAGTAGAGCCCAGCTCCATCATGAGCCCACTGGGATGCAGCAACCCAGCCAGCTTGGGGGGATTGAAAGCCAAGAGACATCTCCTGGGTTTGAATGCCCTGTCCTGCAAGGGCTGCATCTCCATGCCTTGTAGGATGCAACCTGGTTGGAAACCAAGGAACAAACCTAAAGCCAAGCAAAAAGCATGAACCCAAAAAGCAGAGGCTAGTTCTGGGGCTGCTGACACCTCTGACAGCCACTCCTGCGCACACAGACCGTCCTCCTCACCCCACCTGGGATAGATGTGGGTCTGAGCCCATCTCCTGGGCTCTGCAACGCTGCCAAGGCTCAGTTCTGGCCTCTCCCTGCAGACATGGAGATGACCACGTTGCAATCCCTGGCAGTATTTCTGGGCTTGGTCTTGGCTGCATGGGGACGTGTCCCATGGCACTTGGGCACTGTCACATCACCAAACCTTTTCCCTGGCACTCTGGAGGAAAGACAAGCTGGGAGAAGGATCTGTGTCAGCATCAGCTCAACACCAGCAGCTGCTTGGGTGCTCCCAAGCAGAAAGGCAAAGTTAAGGAGTGTGCAAACTCCAGCTGCCCAGCGGCCTCTGGACACCTCCTGCATCCTGGTGCCCGGACAGCGAAAGGCTCCAGGAGGTTCCAAGCCAATAGATCCACTTCTCCATGTCATCTGCTGCAACTAACTGGTCCCCACTGCACTGAAGTGACCAGGATGAGAGCCAGGGCAAATCACCTCCCTTCTGTGTCCAGCACAAACCCAAAGGCACACTTCATCCCTGGGGTATTGGAGCAGGAAGCTGGTTTGTGCCCCAGGGCAGAGGGCTTAGGTGAAGTCACACGTTTGCATGAGGATGGGGATGCATTTACCACCACCACCTCACCTGGAAACTGGCCTCAGGTTGTGGGTCCTGCTCGCAGCAGCACCTGGTGACCATCCCCTTGCTGCATCGCTGCTGCCTCTCAGCCCGAGTGGGCTGTGGGTTCCATCCTGCTCTCCCAGCCCCGGTCCCGGCAGAGGGAGCTGTGACATTATCCAGAGCTCTCCTTGCCAGTTGGCAGCCCTGAGCTTTGGAGAGGGACCAAAGCAAACAGGCCCTGGCGCTGCGCAGCCCTCGCGGGAACTCGCTGACTCAGCACATCCGATGGCTCTCCCTTTTGGCTGGAACTGAAGCCCGGAGCTGCGCAGGGCTTGTGATTTCAGATGGAAAAGCACTTTTAGCTTTAAAAATCACTCACAAAAACTCCTCCTTGGTTTGCATCTGTGCAGAAAGATCTTGGTGCTGCGGTGGTGCTCAGCTGATGCTGGAGCACCTCTGCGTGCAGCAGCACGAGGCTGGGACCCCACAACTCCCCTGGGGGGGGGGGTATCAGCCACTTAAGGGGCAGTAGGACACAGAGGCACTTTGCAAAGAGTATTTCTTGCTTGCAAAGAGTACTTCTCCCCTACACCCCCCCGCCCCGGGCATGCACAGGCCGGGAGCAGCGCAGCTCTGCACCAAACAAATCCTCATCCTCCAAACAGCAAAATCACAGCTTCCACAGCTCCAAAGCGTGGTCCAGATCCCAGCCAAACCCGGGCTAAGCACATACAGACTGTCAGGAGTCACCGTGCTCTGGTCATCCCTTATCATTTGCATCCCAGAGATGAGGCAGGATAAGGAGCACCAACAACCACATGCGGCATTCCTCTGACCTGGTAGTTTGCATCACAGCCTGAACAGGCATATGGCCATGGCAAGGGGCTCTTGACTCTTTCCCTTTAGTATATATCACTGCTTAGGTCCTCATCCTGCTGCTGCACCCCAGAGCCACTCCTGCCACCCAAGAGCCATCCATAGGTCATGCATAGGTACAACAGAGCTGAAGGTTTGGGCAGGGAGTGCAGTGGTCAGTGTGAGATGTGATGGGTCTGTGCAGAACACTTAACATTATGGATCAGAGCTGTGTTTTGAGTACTGATACTTTAGGGATGCTTGGAATAGGCTCTGGGCTGCAGCCTGGTGTTATGCTTAGTCCTGGAATGCTCCCGGAAGCAAAAGCCAAAATCTTTCACACAAGCTCCGCTTCACTGCCCTGGAGAGATGGGACAGAAACATTGACTCCATGGGACAGTAGTTTGACCACTGGAAGGCACCTACCAACATGGTCAAACCATCTTCATTTCAGAAGACAGCTTGGACTGGACTTATGGATGTGCTGGCTAAAGTCAGAGCTGGCACAGCCCCAGACCACAGTAACCAAAACTGCCCTCCAAAAGCACAGCATCAAACAATGCAACCAGGAATCAGGAGACCAGGACTCCCCATCCCTCTGCTCCTCCAGCCCAAGCCCCACATCAACCACTTGCTCAGGAAAGAATGGATTGTAACTATTTATTTTAGGTCCCTTTGTTAGCATTATCACCTATCTCCTTCCACTCCTGGCTTGTGAGGTCTCGCAGCCATTGACAGCACAGTGCAGCACTCTTCTTCCTCCAGCGAGCAATGACCATCCTCCCTTCGAGGCTGGCAGGAGCCTGGTCCGATCTCAGCCACCGTTCCTCCATATCAGGTACCGCCTGAGAGCATCGCACAGAGAGGGAGCAGAGCGAGGGAGCAGGAGGGCAGTCCGGAGGGACCGGTGGGGATGGCTGCAGCTTTCAGCTGGCCCAGGAAGGGAGTCTCTGGCTTGTGTTTTCTGGCAACTTAGAACTGGGTTTGTTTCTGGATCATTAAAAAAGGAGATGATGATGCTATCTGCAAAGGGAAAGAGAGAAACTCATCAGCGCCCTGAGGATCTCGGCCTGAGTGTGCTGAAGGCTGTGAAACCAGCAAGAAGCACACAGCCATTTGAAGGCTGGGAAGCCCAAAGAACACAGTGAATTGGGGTGTCAGGAGATATGACAGTGTGGAGATGCACACTAATACCTTCCCTTCACCTCCATGGCACATGGTCCTTCAAACCAAACCAACCAAACACCACAGAAGAGCAACAATTCCAACCCAGTTATGCAGATTCCAAAGGTCTGAGTAAGATCTCAAGTATCTGGAGAAGGATTCCCAGCGGCACTGGACCCTGCCATCAGCCTGGTCCCACCAGGAATTGTGGCTGATTTCCTAATGCCTTCAAAAGGTGAAGAGTCAAGACAAGCCTGAGCATGGTTGAAAATCCCAGCTACAGGGAGACAGAAGAATCAGACCACAGAGCAGTCTGCAATCATACAGGTTATGAAACCAAACAAGGGCTTCATGTCCTGCCCAGCCACATTAGGGCTGTTGAGTAATGAACTAACACTATTGCTACCTCTATGAACTCTCATCATTTCCACACGAGCAGGAATTTGCCCACACACAAAAGCACTGAGGTTACCTGGACTCCTACTCTTCCAGGTGGGTTGAAACCAAGACCTTACATTATCCACATCTCCACCTGCTGAAGGGTTTAATCTCTCAGAGGTCCCATCTCCTACTTACAGTTCAGTGTCTACAATGATATCTGGCTTCTCCAGAGTCTGCCGTCTCCTCTGGATGGCATCCACAATCTTTTTCCTGGGTCCTAATGGGATATTGATGCTCTTCAGGTCATTGTCTGAACATAGCATGAGGGCCTCCAAGTCAATCTTTTCTTTCTTCAAGATGGAGATGAACTCAAACATGTGCAGGGAAGCCAGAAAAGTCTCCAAGGGGCTGGTGTCTGGTTCATCATCATCATCTAAGCCCAGCTCCACCTCATCCCAGGGCAGCTCCTCCGCGTTCCTCTCCTGCAGGCTGTTGGCACTGCCAATGCTATCGTTGAGACTTGGCGAGCGCTGCAGGTGGCTCCGCAGTTTGACACCTATCCCATCTGTGTTGTCTTCACCCAACGTGCCAGCGTCCTCCCGGCCGATCCCGAAAAGCCCACCGCTGACATAGTTGCGTCGGAACACCATGGTGCCCAGCCCGGGGCGGTTGAACAAGGAGTCATGGCCAGAATCAGTGCTGACTTCCGAATGGGCCGAGTCCATGTGCAAACCTGGGTCACTTATGGCACGGGAGACAGTGTCTTCATCTGTGAGGAACATGTCTCGGATATTACGCCGGGTCCACTCCTTGGGGCTGGCATATGTACCCTGCTTCACAAACATGACATCGTTCCCCAGCTGCACACCAGAGAGGGACCGCACGCTTTTTCTCCCATCCTCATAGATCTTGAATGTCCCATCTACCTGCTTCTTCTTCTCCAGCTTCTTTTGTATTTTCGTCTTTCCTTTGGCTGTGCCATGGAGGGTGGCTTGTGAGTATGGCAGGGAAGTCACCATAGACATGTGCTGGAACTTCTTGCTTAAGGTGCTACTTGAATAGCTGGAGAAGCTCATGGTATCCGAACTATCCGACATCTCCTTTCGGTACCGCTTCTCCATCCTTTCGTGGTGCTTCTTCTGCAGCTTCACACAGTCTTTAATCCTCCGCTCTGCATCCCTAAAGGCCTTGTCCTTCAGTTTGCTCACCAGCTTGGGGTTGAGGCTGCTCTGCTTGGCAGCAATTGAGTCCAGGTATCGCACACACTCCATGTGCCCCTTCATGGCTGCCATGTCCAGGGGCGTATGGTAGTCATTGTCCAGGCACCAGATGTTGGCCCCAAAAGAGATGAGGAAGGAAAGGCAGTTGAGGTGGCCATTGGCTGCTGCCAAGTGGAGAGGGGTGTTCCCCCAGATGTCACATTTGTCTGGATCCCCCCTAAACAGCAAGGAAAGAACCAGTTAGCAAGTAGGCATGGCTGAGATATCTACTGAGATATCCCCACATCTGCAGGGGCAAATCAGCACCGTGAACTGTTGTATGAAACATGAAGCTAAATGTCCCACTGCTTAATTTTAGGGGGGTTTCTGGAGGGGTGTACCACTGACATGGAATCATGTGCCTGACATGCAGGTCATGACATGAATTTAGCTCTCAGAAGACACATGCTCCTTCTTGCTGGCCTTGGTCTTGGGGTTCTGTGGGGGTTTTTGCTGTGCCACGCTTGGTCTCGATTGCATGTCTTGAAGCACATTGGTGTCAGCACATCCTGAGAATCCAGTTTCAGAGAAAGTGGAGATTGGGTTTCTGCACTCCTCAAGAGCAGGACACTCGACTAATGCCATCAGCATCTCCTCTCACGCCGTGCCAGCCCCTACCCCCTCCCCTGCTGACAGGGCACCACCGCTTGCCCACATCTGCCTCCCGTGCCAGGACGGACACAAACATGGGATTCAAGGGAAGCTGGTCCTCCTGGCATTCCTCTCTATTTGTGACCTGCTGAAACAAGAGCCAGTTCACACCCCTGCTGGCACCAGCCCTCGCCCCGGCGCATGTGCTAATGATATGCAGCCAGCAGCAGTATCTGTCAACACGGCGCTCTCCCTTCCTGCACAGGGATAAGGCAAAGCCTTTTATTAAGGCTTTGCAGCTCCACCACCCTCAAGAGCAACTCCTGTGGGCAGCAGGCCCCTTTCATCACCATTCTTCCAAGGAGGAGCCAAGCACTGTCCCTCCACCATGAAGACCTCATCTCCAAGCCCTGCTGACACCTAGTCTGCAAGCAAACGCGCACTGTCAACCAGTGTTTACTCCTTTCTGCTTTAGAACCTGTGTTGAGAAGAGCTGGGAACAGCAGAACCCAGAACCCCCTCCCCAACCCCATGTGCTCTGTGCTATGGTTCATCTCACTTGCAAGAGCCTGAAAACTACACCAGGCACAGAGATCACAGGAGCCAAGAGATTTCGTTCCTGCTCTGCTTTGCATCTTCATCCCTAGCACCTGTAACAGCTTTGTCCTCATCCAGCACATCCACCCTCCCATAACAGAACAGCAGAGTCAGAGCAGAGCCACTGGCTGGTGTAATGACTCAGTTGCACCACCCAGGTTTTGCTGACATCTAGGCTATGTAATACTGAAGGGAAATGATTCCACAAAAGGCAGAAGCAATAAATACAGTGTCCAGAGCTTAAGCTGGAGATTATTTGAACCCAGAGTTAAGCTGTTCCCTAAGAGCTGCTCTGAGGAGCACTCAGCTTTTCCCTTGTGGAAGCATCACCAGCAGCTCCACCGTACTTGTGTTTCACCAGAGTTTGTAGAAACTCAGTAAGTCCAACTCCAGAGCCTTTGCCATCCCTCATAGAAGCAGAGAAAGGCTTCAAAGATGAGTGTTAGAGCAGATCACAGGGTTGAGGAGCTGTGAAATCAGCCAAAGGAGGTTAGTTACTAACTGTTAGTACTGTAGCAATGCCCAGTTTCCAGGAGTGGTATCTCCCCAGCCCTCGCCTCTACCCTCATAGTGCCATGTCCAGGCTGGGAAATTCATGGGGAGGATAAATATTTGATGAATTGCAAGAGAGGAGTGAATTATTGATGGGCTGGATCAAAGAGCCGCTGAAACTGGAACTGCGAGCGCTGGCGGTGGGGCTGCGGCGCGTGGAGGGTGCTTGGTTTGTTTACATGTGCTCTGAACAGGCACATGTGTGCCCAGTACGAGCGGGCAGATGAGCCAGGGCACCTCGAGGGTCCCAACAGGTACAGGGACTCATGATGGGGGCAGGGGATTAGCAATGGACTCAGTAGAAATCGTTGTGCTCCCCAAGCCAAGCGTATGGATGCTCCATCCATACAACCTGCTCTCATGGCTGGCTGGTTCAGGTTGCAAAGGGGGATTCCTATTTGAAAATCCACTTTCCCCTCATGAGTAAACAGCTTTCCCTGGACATTTCCACTGTCTAAAACCAAGAGCATTAGAGCAAAATTAATCTTTAGGTCCCTCTGCCCTATAAATGTCTGCTGCAGGCGCTAAAAATGCATCCGAAGGGAAGCAGAATGGTGACTTGCAAAGTAGAGGTGTTTGATCCAACACAGATAATAAACATGAGGCCCTCCCTCTGGCAGGTGTCTGAGCAAACCTTCCCCTCCAGGGTGCTGCACATGAGGAGATGCTGACTGCAGGGTCCACTAAGTGGGAACCTATGTTAATAACAGGGATAGAGCGCAGCGCTTCTCAACTTCAAAGCGTTTTCGAGTGCTGAGTCAACTCTTGTAATAATAATTATGAAAAACACTGTTAATTGAGCCCCTTAGGTGGATGTGTGCGTATCCTGAGTCACTCCCTTTGCACTGTGACAGGCACACTCACTCCCTTCCTGCTGGTTTTCCCCCTCCACTTCTCCCATAGGATCCCAATTAGCTGGAGAATCCAGCGGCACTTACACACGTCCTTCCCTGGCTGCATGCATGAAGTTCCTCTGATAGCATTGGGCTGGCTCATGCCCTGGCTCATGTGTGAAGGATCAGGCCTTCAGTCCAGGAGCCAGCTGGGTGCTGAGTGTCTCTGCCTCCCAGAACATGTTTTTGGATATTAGAAGAGGAAAACTCATTCATGGCTGGAGGAAAATTCCTACCAGCATCAACATAGCCAGGGCAATGAAACAAGTAAAGCTCAGAAAATAAGAGGCAGAGCAGAGCCTCGGGTGCTTTGGTAGGTCTAGGTGGTGGTAGGTCAAGGATTCAGCTTTTCTACCTCCAAAATCCACCGCAGATGCTGTAGGTGAGGTTCCCTTTGGGCTCTCTGCCTCTTGTACCAACAGAAAGCCAGGCCAGCAGCTACTGCTGCTGCTGATTGTTACTGCTGTGGTAGTGCCTGGGGGCACGTCTACTGGCTCAGCACTTCCCCATGCCCTCATCTCGAGCTGGCTCCAGGAGCCGGCTCGGGTGCCAGAAGCGATGAGGCTACAGCCACGCTCCACCCTGCTCCTTCCCGGCCCAGGAGAAGGTGTCCCCAGCATGGCCATACTGCTGCAGGCACCCACATGGCTGTGAGCACTGCATGGCACGGAGGATGCTCATCACCTTCACATGCTCTGCTGCAGCCTCCACTGCAGCCGGTCCCCGCCAGTGCAATGTGACGCCTTTGAGCAACCTGACTGATGTCTGGAGCCCTCTTGTCCCATCCCACCCACTGCTGAGCTGCACCCCTCTACCGTTACCATCCACAGCATCCGTGATCCCCATTGTAAGAAGGGAAACTGAGGCACCTCTGCATAGAAACATCAGTTGACAAAGCTAACTGGAGACCTGTCTAGCAGAAAGGACATCCTCACCTCTCCTGTGGTCCACTCCAAGGCAAGGAAGTCCTGGCTCTTCCCAGCTGAGGGCCCCAAACCCGTTGTTAACTGGAGCTGGACTGATGCCCGCCACTGCCACTGCAGTTCATAACGAACCCCGCTGAAGAATTACTGCCTCTGAGAAGCTGCAGTGCTAAATGCCAGCCTGCCTCTTCCCAGCCATTGTGTTAATTGGGTTTGCTTCTCTCACTGGAGCCCAGCCAGGAGGAACAAAAAGGCTTTTTGTATTGCAGACAAGGATGAGCCATTGCTGATCCATCCATCCCAAACCCTCTCTCCACCCCCATGCAGAGGTGTCTCAGAGGCACAGACACATCCCTGACTGTTAAGGACTAGATAACCCTAAGTGTCCATCGGACACCGGTACCACTGCTCAGTGCTGGCAAGGAGGATTTGGATTTGGTGTTTCTTGCTGCCCTGTCACACCTTGTGCCTCAGCACCCCCCTGCAACCCAGTCAGAGGTTAAATCACCCCCCTCACACTCTGAACCTTCTCCCACCTCATCCCTGCATGGAGCCAGCCCAGCCCCAACGCCTCCACTCACCCCAGAACCATTCCATGCCTCACCCACATTGTGCTGCCCCATAGTGCAGGGCTGTTCATGCCAAAGAATAGCAGAGGCCAGAGAGAAATGCCCTGGGATTTGGAGGCAGACAGGGAACCTTCCTTTTGTCTCCCAGTTGTTATACTGAAAGTACAATAGTAACATACCCAACACAGAACAAAGTTTCACCTCTGAACAATACAAAGGCCATTGCACATCATCCTAAGCACTAATAGTAAAGCACAGGGGCTGTGCACTGGCTCCCCTGGGTCCTGCGTGATTCCCCCTCTCTGGCACCCCTGTGCCAGGCTGGGGCTCTCCTGCCTCTCACAGCCCCAAAGCCAGCTCCAGGGAGCAGAGATGAGCCTGCAGTGAGCAGAGCAGGAGGACAAGGAGCCTTCGCTGATCAATGTGTGGTCCTGGGCAAGGATCTGACACACCGAGAGGGATGCATGGATGTAAACACACCCTGCAGCCCACAGACACCTTTTGTTCCATCATCCATCACATAAAGGGCACTGGGCTTTCGCCAGGCTATTTTCCCTGTCAGGAACAAATGTATATTAGGTTGTTAATTAAACAGCAGTCGAGCTGCACTCGGACATGATTGAGCCCACAAGGACCTTTTAATGCAACGTGAATTTATAAATGGGGCCTCTCCATGGAAGAGGCTTTGTGGAAAGGCAGAAACGGCTGGGTTGGAGGTGTGGGTAGGCAGGGCAGGCTGCAGGGTGTCCTGTGATGGAGGTGGGCAGTATAATGACATCTAATGATATGAAGAGATATAAAGTCAGTCTGAAAGGCCTATAATGTGGTAATACAAAGCCTTTCTGGAGGGGTGTTCATCCATGTCTTGGGCCTTCCAGATTGATCTTTTGGCCATCAGAGTCTCTGGAACCATTTCTGACTTCAGGGTCTCATCCCCAGAGCTCCTGCACTCGTCTCTCTGGCTCTGGGTGGTGACTCCCCTCCTGGCAGAGCTCAGGGCAGGGTTATGCTGGGCACAGACTCTCTGCACCCCCAGTAAGTGCTCCATCCAGGGAAGCATCATAGGGCTCTCAGTCTCGGAGCACCTCAGGATGCACCACTCAGAGTGATGCCTTTCCCATTCCGGACTCCAAAATCCTCTTTTCCTGATCACACTCTCATTGTATCAGGCATTCAAGGACTTCTCACAATCAGACCAGAGCATCAGGAGATGCTGAGAGCCCAGGAGCAGGCACAGTGATCGGGTACAAGAGCTGCAAACACAGCCCAGGGTGGACACAGAAAATCCCTGTTTGGGAGCTGATGCTCCACGAAGTCCTGACCCTACGTGGAGAAGCAAAGCTCTTCCAAGGAGGGATGCTGAGCACCCAGGCTGCCCACCTCAGCACTAGCGCTTAATATTAGAATGAACTAAATCAAAATCAGCACTGTCACCAATCTCTCAGCACAAGGCAGAGGACCCCCCACTTTGGATGCCTTTACATGAGGTGCTCAGAAAAGCTACTGGAGCAGAAGGAAGCACTGGCACATCTCCCTTGGGAGGCTGGTGACAATGCCATGTACTGCTCCAGAAGGGACTAAGCATGGCAGACCTTGCCTTAAGTTCCTGCAACACCAAGATGAAAAGCCTCTGGTCTGACAACCCCCCCAGGTCCCACTCCCATCCCTCCACTACATCCATGTGTACAGAGCCAGAGACCCTCAGGATTGGTAGCTCAGGGTGAGGTACTGAAACAGATCAGTATCGAGCAGCCCTAGGGAGGGAGACTGGACTTGAACCTGCTTCTGGGGACCTGCTCCTGACTTTCCTGGGCTCTGGGTGCGTTACAGACTGCCCAGAGGTCACATTCTGAGACCATGCTTTGGGTCGAACAGACAAGTGTCACTTGGCACTGCACACGTCTCTATGTGAGCATTTCACCGAACAGAAGGAGCAGTTATTCTCTCTCTGCCCCCTCAGTTAAAAGGGCTTTTTTCACGGCAGTGACCCAATGCATTTGCATTGGATGTCTTTACAGGGCTGCAAAGCACTTGGAGGGGGTACCCAGTCCCTGGGGAGCTGCAAGCAGGGTTTGGAGCAGTTACAGGGTCAGAGGAGCTGGGAAAGCACACAGTGGTTATCAGAAGCATTGGGTTGGACTCAAAGCACCACAAGGACAGAAAAACAACAGGGGGAAGGCATGTTATGGACAGAAGCCATCATTTTGTGGGGCACCTGCATCCATGCTGACCTACAAGTTGGGAAGGGGGAAAGATGGGGTCCCAGCTACTCTGTCCCCAGGACCAGCCCCGTGCATTCACCAGTGCTCACCCTCTGCTGACGATGAGGCGCAGGGCATCCAGGTTGCCGTGGTAGGCAGCCCATAGGGTCGGGGTCATGCCATCCTCATCCGGAGAGTTCAGGTCCTTCTTGGTGGCTTCCTTCAGGAGGTCCAGGTAGCCATCCCGGGCTGCTCGGTGGTACTGGTCATTCATGGTGAGCAGTGGTCCCCGGGCGAGGGCATGGGTGCCCTGGGGGTGCTCAGAGGATGGTCATGGCCGCGGGGAAGGGGAGGGCTCCCTCGCACAGCGCCGCTGTACCAGGACACCTGAGAAGTCCCGGCCCCTCCAAGCACAGCCAGGCAGGCGCTCCAGCGCTTCCCTGGGTCCTAAGCATCCTCCAGCCCTCCCGGCTCCTCGCCACGAACCTTTCACGCACCAGCAACACGACACATTACAGCTTCCAATTAAGCAGCATCACTGCATCGGGCTCAGCAGCGCTGTGGGCACAGCGACAGCTCCACAGGTCTGTGTGTCCCCGGCACAGAGCAGGCTGCCAGGTACCTGCCTGGTACCCCAGCACGCCCCTTGCTATAGGTACCCATCTCGAGGGAGGGGCAGCAGCAGCCATGGGAGGAAGTGAGGGCTGATGGAGCATAAGCCCCCGCTGCCTCCACTTGCAGCCCCAACGGATCAGGGCAGCAGATGGGACCTGGGTGGATGCTCCTGCTCCTTGCAGAGATGGTCAAGGGAAATTTGGTGACTGCCCTGATCTTAAAGCAATGCCAGGGTTGTTTTCTTGGTAAAGATAGATAAAAGATAGATAGATAGATAGATAGATAGATAGATAGATAGATAGATAGATATTTCCCTATATATATAGGGAATTATATATTATTGTTATAATTATATAAAAATAATATATATCATCTATTAATCCAATCTTAATATATATTTTTATATATGTATATATACCTATCTTACTAGGGAAATATATGTATATTTCTGTCCGTGATAACCTGAAGTAACTCACACAGGCTGGAAAAATTCCCTTCCTCATCCCCTCTCCCTCTATTGGAGACCATAAAACCTGCCCAAACAAAACAGACTCCTGTCTGTGGCTCAGCACTCCTCCTACAAAGTGCACAATGTCCCCTCCAGTGTCTCTTATGTTGACACAGGGCTCCTGGCTGTGGTGAGCCCCCGGGGGGATCTGGACAGCCGCAGGCAATGTCTCCAGCACAGGATTCCTGAGCCCCGCGCACCCTCTGCCGTCAGGAGAGATGGAGCCAAGCCTGGATGTTGACCCAAGCGCGGAGCTGTCGCAACGCATTGTGCCCAACACTGAACCGTATCCCCTGGGACACGCTGTCATGGAGGAGGAATTTCCTGCTCCTCTCTTGTGTATTTTGCCTACCACATCCTGGTCCTGGCTCTGGGAAGGGAGAATTTCAGGGCTGGAGCACGTGTCTACCACCGTGGCCCTGGGGCACACAGGGGGTTTGGAGAGGATGAAGGAAGACCAAGGATGAGAAAGCAGGGAAGAGTGGAAAAAGGGGGAAAAACTGAAAGACAACAGCAGAGAGGGGTAACGAGCAGAGAGGAAGGAAGATAGAGAGAAAAGCAGCTTATTTTGTAAGCAAAAAGCCACCCCACAGGGTCTGCCCACATCAGCAGGTTCATATTCATCCCCTCAGCCTCCTTGAGTGAGCCCTTGTAGGATGTAGTAGACATGGAGGTATTTGTGGCTGGGATCCTTCAGGGAGAAAAGCAGCGCAGTAATGTCTGCAGTTCATTACAAGGTGATTTAATGATTCTTGTATGATTACTAATTAAGCCTGTTACACCGTATGGTGGCTCCCAGGAAGGACCAGGGGCATTGCCCAAGGCAGTAAATGCTCTTTCCTCTGTTGTTGGCTGTTAAGGACAAAAGAGAGAGGATAAATCAGTGCGTTTCGCTCGGGGGGGACTCTGAACATCACCTGTGCAGAGCATCACCATTGTCAGCTCGGATTCACTATAAAGGGGCCTGGGTTCCCCTGGGAATGGCTACAGACTGAGATCAACCACTCGGCCCAAAGAGAAGCCCTAAGGCTCAGCAGGGCAGACCCAGCGCTGCTTCGCGGCAGCCGGTTGGTGGCAGCACGGGAAAGGGACACGGAGACTTCCCGGGGCTGTACGGGAGATGCGAGCTCTCTCCTTCACCATCCCACCTGGTTCAGTTTGATGCTGTCCCTGTAGGGCTGCAAGGAGCACAGAGCTGAGCAGGTAGGAATTGGTCTGAAAAAGCACAGCAAACAGCTCCATGCTGTGCTTGCCCCAGAGACGAGCAGCAGAGACATCTCCAAAAGAGGTGCCCTTGTGAAGGAAGGTAACTTGTCCCCGTTCAGTCAGATCAGCCCCAGGTCCTTTATCTCCCCCACCAACACATAACAGCTAAGCAAAAGCTTCCCCCTCACCTGGCAAATCACAGAATCCCATGTGCCCTGTGGTTCATGCCACGACTTCTTTCTTCCTGAAAGGATGGAAGTTAAGCTCCTGCGGGCAAGAGAAAGGTGAACCCACCCTGAGAAGTCAAAGGCAATGCGTCAGCAAAGGAACATGGATCCCAGTCCCTAACTCCTGCCCTGCTCTAACGATAAATCTTCCTCATTGTTGCCACCGTGGGTGAGAAAATATTGAGCTTCCCTTGGCACTGAATTGATACCAATGCAAATTCCTTCCTTCTCAAAACCATCGCAGGTGTAGCGGGTACTGATTTGAATAACATAGGGTGAGGCACAATATTTATTGTGCTCAGCCAAGCAGAAAGCCAAGCCCCAAACCATCAGCAAAGATAAGTTCTTCAACCTAAAGTGTCTTCTCTCCAGCGAAGAGAACCCATAAGTGCAGGGAGATTGGTTTGACAGGGCGGCTTTGCTCGCTGGTGACCGTGACCCTGCGTCCGAGCGGTCCATGCCATGCTCAGCGGCGTTGTCACCTTGTGCCCTCCCCAGGTAAACAATAACCCTTATCTCTTCATCTCTCTCCTGCTTCCCCAAAATCAGCTATTGCACAAAATGGATCACATGAGTTCCACTGAGAAGCCCATGAAGAACTGCTGTCGGCTCCAGACATGGTATAAATCACAGAGACATCCCAACGGGTATAAATTCTTCGGCTGACCGAGCTGCAACAGGAAAGCTTCTCAACCTGTGCAAAGAGCAGAGATTGGGATCCCAGGCAGCAAAACAGGTCAGTGGATGGCTTTGAGTGGTTAATTCGCTTTGTTTCAGGCTTCTCATGGGGAATCAATGAAGTCCCAAGCTTGGCATGGGCAAGGGGATTGAGAGGGAGCGACAGCAGAGATAGCTCACACCCTCCTTGCTGGAATTGGTGTAAACCATGACGTGATGTTCCAAAGATTCCCAGGGCTTTCTTACCTTATAGTGGTCTGTTCCCCAGCCAGGAAGTATGACATTTCTCAGTGTTTAGTGGTTGACATCAAGAAATCAAATGACCTTGGCCGCCTGCCCCAGGATATTTGATCCCATGTGTGCCTTTCTACTGCTTTTTCAATACCCACCTAAAAGCTGTGTGGTGAATTAGGCAGCCTGGTTAAACTGAGCTGGGATCTTCCCAGCCAAAAGCATCTTGAGCAAGAGCACAGCTTTCAGGGAACCAGGAAGAGAAAGGTTGGAAATGAGCTCATCCCTCTTTATGTGCTCCCTGTCTCAGCCTTCCCCATTCCTCTGATATGTCCTCTCCTCCTCATCACATCCTGCTTTGATCAGCCCTATTCAAAATGAAGTGACTCCTTTCACTCATGGGGCTCTCCTCCCAACAGCATTAACCCTCAGCTAAAGCATTGGCTGAACCATGACTGAAGAGCCCATGCGGAAGAACAGCGAGATCAGACACCCCAACTCCAGCATGGGCTGCGGACACAAGGATGACAAAGCCAGCCTGGCCTCCAGCCAGAGAGCGTCTTTCAGCCACCAGCCCCATCAGCCTCCCTCCACTCCTCCCTCCAAGGAAGTGTGGAAGAAGGGCGGCCGCATGTTCTCCATCCTGCTGGCGGTGCACTTGGCATTGCTGGCCTGCACGCTGGTCAGCAGCGGGGCTTTTGAGAAGATCGCTGTGCATGACTACGATGTCTTCTTCCTGCTGACTGTCATGATGCTCGTAGTCATCATATGGATCATCTTCTACCTCTTTGGCACCTCCCGGTGCCCAGATGCCATCCTCTGCAAGGACTCCCATGCTGGGCCCATCTGGCTGAGAGGTAGGAGCTCTCGGGGGGTGAGGGTTGGAGGTGAGATGGGTCGAGATGCAGGGTGGAGGGTTCATGGGGGCATCAGTTATTACAAGGGAAACAGCATCCATCCGGGGCACATCTTCCTCCAGCGCTGGGGCACCATGCCCTTCTTCAGAAGGTGAGTTCTTAGTCCTGCCATTGGTTTTATTACCAGGCCTCCCATTATCTGCAAGAGCTCTTGGTCCTTTACACCAGGTTCCTTCCCAGCCTTACCATTGCTTTTGCAAGAGCTGTCAGGCCCAGCCAGACTGAAAATCCCTTCCAGGCAAAATTAGTCTGTCGGTGCCAAGATAATTTGGGTGCCAGGAGAGGAAAAACAAGTAGAAGTGAAGCCTCTCCATGGCAGTTGTTCCTCTTCATCTCATCTATCTGCATTAGCCCACTTGCGCATCTGTCCAATCACAGATGTTTTGGTTCCTCAACAGGAGGCCTGATCCTATTTGCCATTTTCAGCCTTGTGATGGATGTGTTCAAAATAGGCTATTACTCAAGCTTCTACAGCTGCCTGTCTGCAATCAAAATAATCTACCCCATTGTGCAAGCAATATTTGTGGTGGTCCAGGTAAGAAGGCTGTGCACTGGCTGAGGGAGAGGTAAGAGACAGACACCAGTGGAAGCTGGAGCTCTCATCTCATGGAAATAGTCCAACTCCCCCTGCAAATGGAAGTGGCTTCACTCAGCCCTTACCCAGCTCATATCATCCAACCACAATAGCTTCCAGTTGTGGCAACTCACTTTAAGGCATGGGTTTAAACTTGTTCCCATCCTGTGACATTCTGGCTTATGGCAGGATGCGTGTCACAGCCGCATCCATCCGGGCCTCTTTTCCCATGAGGAGCAGAGAGGGAGGAGGATAGTCAGGCAGGGACTGCCTTGCAGTTTGAAGTCCCGCATAGAGGACCATCTGCTCTGTGACAATGCCAAGGAGAGAATAGATTGGGTAGGGACAATTTCGACAGAAACAGGGCCTGGCCATGGGCAGAGCAATGGCAGTGGGACAGGGCAGGAGAAGCAAAGAAAGAAGAGATCACATCCACCAAAGAGCCGGGATTATGGATTAGTGGGCTGGGTGCAGGTGGACTCAAGCAAGAGAGGCTCCAGCTCGATCTCTGCTGGGCAGGGAGATCTCTGCTTCAGAACAAGGTGATTTGCTTACCTGCTTTGTTGGAAATAACAACTTCTCTTCTTGCCCCTGCCAGACGTACTTCCTGTGGGTCTCTGCCAAGGACTGTGTCCACGTGCACCTGGACGTTACCAGGTGAGCGCTGATGCTCCACTGACCCAAAAGAACTTGGGCCACTGCAAACCCACTGCATGCTCTATCACACAGCTAAAGTGCAACAAGGGGATAATGCCATCTTCCTTAATCCTGGCCAAAACTAAACCCAATCAGTCTCCAACTAGCCTTAGATCCCAGCTCAAGTGTTTGAGGTTTATAACCTATGAATGTAGCAGGGCTGGGATTCAATTCAAGAATGCAAACATTACTTAAAGCAGATCAGTATTAACTAAAGAATTAGCATTAAATGATTCACAGCTGACTTTTGCTTCCATGGGGAACAAAATGATGCAGTGGGCAAGCCTCAGCCTAAAACAAGATCCAGTTTTGAAAGACTGGATCTACTGGAGACCAATCCAGACCTGTTAATCTATACACTATTGAGAATCTCCTCCAAAGGCAACATGAGGAATCAGTTCTAATTCTCATGAGCATGGACCAAAAATAGGCAGAGAGCTACTTGGCCTAGAACCAATGCTTTGGGTTCATGAACCTTCTTCTTCTGCAGGTGCGGCTTGATGCTAACACTGACTACAAACTTAGCCGTGTGGATGTCAGCAGTGACAGATGAGTCCGTTCACAAAGCGCATTCAAAGCTGAAGAAGAATGTGACAGATGAAATCTTCAGATGGCTTTTGAAAGGTAATTTGTCCATTTGTGGTGCCATCTCATCCAGGGAAGGAGCCCGTGAGGTAGAAATTGTTCAAGTCTGGTTTTATCCCTTTTCAGAAGGCCTGTTGAGAGACGAAGGTTCATTTAACTAAGCTGGTATGTTAAGAAACAGGTCCTAATGTTCATGTCTTACTCTGTATCACAGAGGAGTCAGAAAGGTAAAAGGTTCTGTACAAATAGGATGGGAATGAAGGGAAGGAAAAGAGAGATATTTAACCTGCACCTAACTTCAGAAAGATCATGAGCACCAGAAGGCTGAGATTGTAATGGCCTTGTTTTAAAGTGGTCACATATTCTTCTGTTTCTTCTGTCCTTGGCCTTGTTTTCACCACCCTAAGTATCCAGCTCTTCAGGGCTGCTAACAAGCACTGGATCTTGTTTTAATATCACTGCATCTGTGTGTTTCTATCTTGGTCCAGCTGGAATGAGAAGTAGCTCACCTGAAGAATGCAACTGCAACAGCCAAATCTGCCAGGTCTTCAAGAATGGCTACTTTTGGCTGTACCCGTTTAACATTGAGTACAGCCTCTTTGCCTCAGCCATGGTCTATGTCATGTGGAAGAATGTTGGGCGCTTCATAGACCACCACTCCCACCACATCCATCGCCTGAAGTTCAGGCTCTTCCGAAGGACCTTCTTTGTAGGCATTGTGTTGGGCCTCATCACTCTGGTGAGTGGTTTGGGAGTCCTCATTCTTTATGAGGTGCAGGTAAATTCCAGCACTGAACCCAGCAAGAAGAGCGAAGCCCTCTCCATGTACTACATCTTCAACATTGTTTGTCTGGGGCTCATGTCTCTTGTCTGCATTGGTGGCTCTGTCATCTACCGGTTTGACAAGAGAGACATGGATCGGCACAAGAACCCAACCAGGACCCTGGACGTGGCCCTGCTCATGGGTGCAGCCTTGGGGCAATATGCTATTTCCTACTATTCCATTGTGGCCATTGTAGCCAGCACACCAAGGGACGCTATCAGCGCACTCAACCTCACTTACGCCCTCCTAATGATTGCTCAGCACACCTTCCAGAACATCTTCATTATCGAAGGCCTCCATCGGCAGCCCCCCAAGGAGGACCACAAGCATGATTCCCACCAGAAGGATCTCTATGGTCTCACCTTTGTCAACATCAGTGCAGTGTCCCTCCGGATGCCAAACAGCGGCAGCACCTTGGCCCCTAGCACTGTTTCTGGCTCAGAAGCCATCCATCCTTCTGACCTCGTGAGGTCCCTCACTGCTCCCAAGAAGATGAACTGGAGGAGGAAGTTCTTAAAGGAGATCTCCATGTTCCTCCTGCTGAGCAATATCATAGTGAGTACCTGCAGAGAGAAGAGTTTGTCAGGGTGGGGGAGAGGGAAGCAAGCACAAGAGAGAAGAGCCCGGGAAGGAAAGGATGCAGCTCTTGCAAAACAAGTCCTTTCTGTGCCTTCCCTACACAGAGAGCACACTTAGATTTGTGCGTGCAGACAGCTGCTATTCCCTTGTCACTTAGAAGCAAAAGTGACTGCCCTGGAGCCAGGACATTTTAGGCTACACTGATATGACCCGAACATCAGACAATAAAATCAGTGGGTACAAGAGAAGAATCAGGTTCAGTATTTTTTATTGGGTGTTAGCAGATATGTAGAATAGTTTGTTAAAAGCAATAAAATACATTAAGCCCTTCCCTTAGATCCCAAAGAAAGGATATGAAGTGATAAATACCTGGGATGAAGTCCGGGTTTTCTTGAGAAATGGCAGCACATCTCAAAATCCATGGCTTAGGAGCCCAGCTGCTGATCCCAGCTGCTGGGAGGAGAAATTGGGCAACTTCAGCTGGGTTTCCACTTCCAGGGGACCACAATTCCCTACATAAGAAATGTAGGGCTGCAGCTGCACCTCCAGAGAAGCCGAGCGCATGTTTTGTCTCTAGAGACCCTCAGCTAGTCAGTCTCATCATGTCCTCACACTGATCTTATGCCTATGCTCGCAGACGATGGGCTGACAACCCTCATGCAGCCACATACACACATTGGCTGGAGCAACGGAGCCTGAGATGCTGCCGGCTCTGCCTTGCGCTCCACTGCTCTACCCAACGAGCTCGGCGAGGTCCGGCTCCGCTCACACACAACGTGCTCAAGTTCTCCCCCTGGTGAGTGCTTCAGCACTTGCTTCGAGCCTGCCTCTGAGTCGAAACCGAGCTTACATCACGCTTTGTCTGAGCGGAAACACACACTCCGAACATAGGTACCATGCTCAGGTCTCCATCGGTAGCTGTGATTGCGGGTGCTTGCTGCGCCGCTCACCTTCCTCACTGCCGTGTCATTCTGTTTCCTCCAACAGCTCTGGATCATGCCAGCCTTTGGTGCCCGGCCCCAGTTTGACAATGACACAGAACTGAACTTCTATGGCGATTCCATGTGGCCGGCCATCGTGGATATTTGCCTGCCATTTGGGATCTTCTACCGAATGCATGCAGTGGCCAGTTTGCTGGAGGTCTACATCATGTCCTAAAGAACTCTGTCTCAAGGAAGATGTGATCCTCCTCAACCAATCTGCCTTACTCCTTGCCCCGGGGCTGGGAGAGTGCCCTGATGTCCCCAGGGGTCCCCCAGCACTGCCTGAATCATGTCCCCTTGCAGTGTTGGGGCATTTATGAATCGCCAGTGCAGATCGTCCAAACATAGTCCAGATTTTATGTTTGCCACTCGTGTGTGGATGTGCATGTGTGTGTGTGTGTCGGATGTTCTCAAAGCTCCAAAGGTAGCGCAAGGAAGGTGTCCACAACAGGATCATGGGGATTACCCTTGGTTCATGCAGAGACTCACCTTCCTTCTTAAAAGCCTGTTCACTCCATGCCACTGAGGGATCCCCCAGTGGGTGCTCGGCCCCCTTGGACACTCAGTGCCTGCCTGAGGGGCTAACACAGGCGTGGAAGGCAAAGAAATGAAACCACTTCAGCTTCTGGTACGGCCAGTCAGAAATCACTGCCCTGCAGAGATGTGAAAACCAAACCAGTGACCACCAAAGGCTTTGGGAAACCTTTTAATCCTTCCTCTCTGTATTACCATTTATATTGACCTTTCCTGTATCAGCCTCTGCTGGTTTCCTTCCTCTCCAAGGAGGCATCACTGCTGCCGAGTGGGATTGCCTCCTCTTCCCAAGGGGCAGGTTGTTCTACAGGAGAGCTGTGCATGTGGTCCTGGGCTGGCCCTGATAGAGGGTTGCTCTAAGCACACTTTTTATCCCAGTTTTCCTGAATCAGGGCTCAAGAGCCATAAAGATTGTAGGGGCAATGTAGAGCGGGGAGAGTGTACAAGAGATTGTTTTTTCTTTTTTTAAATAGATACTGATTTTTTAAAATATATGAACATTTTGTATGTTATTTATTGATTTTCACTGTAACTCTGAACTCCTGAAGGGGCCTCCTGTGCCCTGCGACTCAGAACTCAACCCAATGCCATGGCAAATTTGATCTCTGAAGGGATGCTTGCGCTGCATCCTCAACCCTGCGCGTGCTCTGAGGCTGTGAGCACAGCCCCAGCACCCAGACAGCCCCAGGGCATGTAGCAGAGGGGCCCCAACACAGGTTTCTGGATGCCTGCAGCTCTCCGTGAGCTGCTCTATGATGGAGGGGGCTTCCAGAGCAGGACTCTTGGGTTGTGGGAGGTGGAAATGGTCCCAGAGTCCAAGCAGAGCCCATGCTGTTGGGTCGGGAAGGTGTCAAAGCAGCATGGATGAGCTTTGTGTGTACCCTGAGACATCGGGGTTTGCTGTTCCAATAAAGGTTTGTTGTCCTATAGGGGTCTATCATTCCAATAAGGAACAGAAATCATCAAGCCTTTGCCTATAGACGTGTGTGCATCCACCAAGGCAGTAATCAAATTGAAACCATGGCACTTGACATGGAGCGATGCAGTTTTCCAGCCAGCATCCCAGACTGCCGGTTCACATATTCCAAAGCACCTTTCCCCTCCACACCCATCACCAAACCAGTAGGGACCAGTGCCTGTGCTGGTCTGACACCGCTCCCAGCCCCACCAACCCTGCAGAGGCCTCTCTATTTTTAACCACTGATCTGGTAAAGATAAAGGAAACTTCACCTTTCCTAAGACAAAAGCCTTATTAAGTTCGACTGCAGGAGCCCCAGATTGAGCCAGAAGAGAAACGTAAATGGCACACAGACGTCAGTGCTACGTACACCCCTACACATTGTTTCAGCCCAAGCTGCAGAGCTCTGACAGGGGCAGAGAACACTTGTAATGACCTACTCTGTCCTGGGGTTCCCCCCGTGTTGGTGCCTGGTTCCACGTTCCCAGGGCAGAGCTTGAACTGCTCTTTTGTTCTGGGCAGTACCTATAGGAGCACATCTGGGGTTAAATAACCCAGGATGGGTGTAAGGAGAACCCCACAAGAGCCCAAGCAGTGCTGATATGGGCAGGATTCCCCAGTAACCACTGCAGGGTGGTGGGTCTGCAGGATACACAATGCACAACCACAAGCAATGGTATTGGGGTAAACCAACGGGGACTCCTTGCTGACCTGAGGCATCTCCAGGCTGCAAGCACAGGGATGATAGGGGTTTCCAAACAAGGGCTGTGTTCTTGTGCCCTTCAGCCACATCCCTGCATCTTGGGAAGGCAGCAGACAGGGAAGCAGCCATCAGTGAACCCTACCTATATACCCAAGAGAGGGGACAGGGGGAATGTGAGCACCCGCACGTCCAGAAAAGCAAAATAATCCATCCCAAGCTGTAAGAAAGCACTGCAAGCATGGACCCTGCTGTGTGCTCAGGGGGTGTCTCTTAGCATGTAACAGCTCACGGTCAGTTAACGTGCAAAGGGCTGATGGAGAATCAAGCAAACATCCCTGGGCAGCTAACTCCTCAGTGCAGCCGGTGGGCCAGGCCTGGCACCCAGATTTGGGTGCCCCCCTGGAGCAGGCTCTGCCCTATCCAAGTTGCATGGATTCACGGCCTCCCCTGGGACTCCACATTGTCAGGATGCTGGACCTGGTGCTGGCTGCTCCATCACTACCCCTTCACTATGGACCCAGGACACAGCCCAGTTAAAGAGGGGGACATCTCTCCCTGATAGGGTTTTATGGACCAAGAGTGCATCCCAAACACAGAGTACCTGAGTAACATGAAGGGATCCTCTTTGTCCTTTGTACACACACCCTCATGACAGCTCCCTGCAGGGAAGCGCTGCTGTTGGATCTATTATCCATGCCTTGATGGAGGGAAACTGAGGCAGAGGAACTGCATGAACAGAAAGCCTGTGTCAGAGCAGAGAATGAGGTTGGGCCCTGAGGCCAGCAGCAGCATCCTGCTGACTGCTCATGCCATTGCATCAGCGACGGAGCAGAGATCAAATCTACATTAGGGGATGGGGAACGGGGATAAGAGTGTGCCTCAGGGTGACTGTTTAAATGGTAGCCCTTCAAATAAAGAGCTATAGGAAAGCAAAGGGCTGCCCTGGGGCTCTCAGTGTCTTGCCGGGGGCTTTCATTCTCATATGCTTTGGTATCAAAACCTCCTTGGTGTCTCAGGGATCTGAGCACTTGCTGTGCTGCAGGGGTTCCACGGGAGCACTGAACCCCACGGGTAAAAACCACAGAAGAGAAAGAGACAAAGAGCAGATGAGAAATCACTGCTCAGAAGAGAGCCGAGGAGGCCAGAGCTGAGGTCAGGACTGAGTCACCATCCCGCCAGGACCAGGGTTTCCCATCCCCTCCTCTGCTGCTGAATCACCTTTTATTTGAGGGCGAGTTTTGTTTTATTAGGTGAAAAAAAAAAATAAATAAACCTTTTATCTGGGTGATTGGGTGCGAGGTGTGGCCGGGACAGGCCAGGAATCCGAGTTAATTATTATCTGTCAGCGCGGCAGCTGGGAAGTGGATGCATTGAGGAGGTCACAAGGCTGGAGATGAGGCTTTGCAGCACAAGGCACTGCAGCAGCACTGGCTCTCTGGAGTGATGGGAGCCAGGGCAGGAGGTGCTGGTGGAGGAGGCACATAGAACCATAGAATAGTCAGGGTCAGAAAGGACCTGAAGATCATCCAGTTCCAACCCCCCCCATGGACAGGGACACCTCACACTAAACCATGCCACCCAAGGCTCTGTCCAACCTGGCCTTGAACACCACCAGGGATGGAGCATTCACATCCCCAGGAGCAAGGTGATGGCTCTTACCAACAAGGAGCAGCTCAATGGTGGCAGAAGGTTGAAGCGACCTGCTTTGAGGTCCATGCTTCTTGAGTAGAGCCAACGCATCCCCATGGAGCCCATCCACTGCCGCAGTGCTGGGGTGATGCAGCATGGCTCTCCTCCTTCTGCTCATTGTCAAGGTGCTGCCATGGAGAGAGACGTCACCCCGTGGTTATCGGAGGAGAAGGAAGGGTGTGAGCTGGTCCCAGGGCTTGTGGTGGCCTTTGGGCAAACACAGCAGCTGGGCATGAACCTCCCTTCCTCCCAGGGTCCTGTTTACAGATCCGCTTGGCCCAGCCTGGGTGTTATCACTGCTTAAGTGCACAGATAAGGCATTAATAAGCAAACTGCTGATATTAGAGGGGCAAACATCCCTCCTACTGTGAGCAGCTTTCTCACAGCCCCTGGGTAAAGGCAGCTTCTGCAAGGCAGTGATTTATGTGCTCAGTCAATGCAGTGAGTTCAACTCATCCTCTCCCTTCCTGTCCCTCTCCTGCACACTTGCTTGCTCAGTGACTTGGTTAAACTTATGTCAATACATTCAAGTTAAACAGCTTCTCCTCTTCAGCCAGAAAGGCCAAATGAGGAGGATTAACCAGCCTCCCAGGGCTTGACAGCCCTTCTGGGTTCAGTCTTAGCTCCAAAGACAGAAGAGAGCAAGCCAGGCAAGGAAGGATGCCTCATCTTTGCAGCCCAGATGCACGTTGGCAAAACCACTGGGGCACAACAAGCCCCAACGTCTTATTTCAGCCCCATCTTTAAAGGAATATGGTTCAATGAAAAAACCTCCAGGTTCACACAGACTTCTTTTTCCTGGGGTATATTCAGACTCCTGCATTCTCCTGGTGAAATTAGCTGTTCATGGCTTGGGAGGGGGTACTGTTCACTGGGTAAGGAACTGGCTGGATGGCTGAGCCCAAAGGGTGCTGGTGAATGGAGTTATGCCCATTCAATATATACATATTCAGTACATACAAGTGGTGTTCCCCAGGGCTCAGTTTTGGGGCTTGTTCTGTTTAATGTCTTTATCAATGATCTGGATGAGGGGACCGCGTGCACCCAGTTGGGTGGGAGCGTTATCTGCTGGAAGATAGGAAAGCTCTAGAGAGGGATCTGGACAGGCTGCATCAATGGGCTGTGGCCAGTGGGATGAGGCTCAACAAGGCTCAGTCCTGGGCTCTGCACTTGGGTCACAACAACTCCCTGCAGCACTCCAAGCTTAGGGAAGAGCGGCCGGAAAGCTGCCTGGCAGAGAAGGACCTGGGGGTGTTGGTCAACAGTAGCTGAATATGAGCCCGGGTGTGCCCAGGCAGCCCCCAGCGTCCTGGCCTGTGTCAGCACCAGTGCAGCAGCAGGGCCAGGGCAGGGATTGTGCCCCTCCACTGGGCACTGGTGAGGC
>JANRGW010038899.1:0-46970 GCA_024733675.1 Psilopsiagon aymara
CTCCCGGAGCAGAGGGAAGAAAAAGGGGGAAGTGAGTGAACAAACTGCGTGGCTGATTTATGGCTTAAACCACGACACATGACTTAGTTCTGTAACAAAACAAAAGTCTCTTCTTCTGTGTTTATTGCTGGCATTTTATATAATGCCTAAAATGCATGACCTGAATTCGGCTCCTAGATAAGTGAAAGTGATAGAGGTCTGAATAAGCTTTGAGTTTCTAGTTGTATCTTTGTGTTGGTTTCTCACTGTGAGGAATTGGAAACAATGGCTGTTAAATGAGTTGGGAGAACTTAGTTTGCTGAGTTTCCTGTACCTTTATTCTCAATTTCATTATTCATTCAACCATAAAAATGAAAATATGACAGAGAAGGATGGCAAGATAAATGGTTCAGCTTAATCTGTCCTGTTTTATTGATAAGCAGTCATACTGTGAGTTGACAATATACTTGAACAAAATTTACTGGCATGGTATTCACACTTCAGGCATGCTATTTTCAAAGAGAGGGGAGGAAGAGCAGTTGAACAGTAGGCTGCTGCCCATGTGTATGTGCATCTTAAATACCTTATTGGAGCCCTTCTAACATCTGAAATCTGGGTTAGTTTTCCACCTTCCTTATTAACCATCTACACAGTGGAATGATGGAGTTTTTCTTCTCAGCCAGGAGTGCTCCTCAAGTGATTAGTAACTTGGATTTTGAAGTAAAGCTAACTGAAGATAGAGGTGGCCCAGAAAACTGAGATGGCAGATGTGATGATGGGAGAATATTACTGTCCCTTTTGCTACTTTATGTTATTAGCACGCAAGAATATCTGGGCATATTTGCTGTCCATATACATCCACAACAGAGGGTGTCTGTCCCGGTAGGGGAAGTACATAGGAAGCCAGTGTCTGCTGTTGCAAATTTGGAAGAGTTTAAGTTTTTCTTTTTTCCCAGGAGGGAGTTTCCAACTGCCTGAATTCATTCTATGGCTTCCAGTATCACTTCAGATCTAATTCTACTAACGTGTGGGAGAAAAATCCATCTCACTTGGAATGGTAGATTTTGGCTAAGAGAAATGGATGTCAAAGAATTCTCTAGCCAGCCATTTAAACTCCCTGATTAGAGGTAGAATAGCTCAGTCTTTGTGGAATCTTGCAGGCATAATCAAGATTTCCCATCTTCTGTGTAATTCCACCAAGCTTTTCAACATGTCCTGTGGGGCAGTGAGTTTGGATTTACACAACTGAGAATACTGCAGATCTTTGCCATCTGTTCATTTAAAATGCCTAAGCTAGTATGACTTTTTTTACTCTGTGAATTAAGTACTGTAGCCTCTACATTACTGCTTTAAAAATACTTTCCTAGGCTGGTATACCAGATCCACCAAACATGTCTGAAGAATTAATCCGAATGAAAGCTAAAGAGCGTCACTTTCTGGAACAATTACTGGATGGAAAAAAACTGGAAAACTATAAAATTCCAGTACCCATCAAAGCAGAGCTCAGAAAATATCAGCAGGTAATAACTTTTACTTTAAAAAAAGCAATATTTTCCAGTCTGATATAGAATCATAGAATAGTTAGGGTTGGAAAGGGACATTAATATCATCTGGTTCCAGCCCCCCTGCCATGGGCAGGGACACCTTACACTAAACCATGCCACCCAAGGCTCTGTCCAACCCGGCCTTGAACACTGCTGGCAATGGGAGCATTCACAACTTCCCTGGGCAACCCACTCCAGTGCCTCACCACCCTTACAGTAAAGGATTTGTTTCCCATGTCCAGTCTAAACTGGGAGTTGTTTGGGTGCTGGGGTATTTTTCTTGTGGGTTTTGGGGGGTTGGAGGGTGTTTTGGTTTTAGCTGTGCAGTGTGTATCTTGTGTTCTTCGGTAAGGAAGGACAAATCAATTAATGCGTACCATTTGTACAGTTTTTCTTTTCATGGTATAATTTTTTCCCCTCTCTCATCTTTCTCGGGGAATGGCCAATGGGCTGTGCCTTGATTAGACTGACTGTAGCTGCTGTCCACTGCAAAGCCAGGTCTCCTTGTACTGTTCAGCCACTTCTGTTTCTCCCTTTTTTCCCTTCTGCTTTGAGTGAAGGGGCTGTAATGGATGCATTTATGGTGGGAAACAAGCTTCTAGTTTGGCAGTGATGTATGATAGAACATACAGCTGTTTGAACAGAAGATGAACAAGCCAAAAGTCAGTTCTTCTGAAGTGCTCTTTCTGTTTTCCAATTTCAGGATGGAGTAAACTGGCTGGCATTTCTCAATAAATACAAACTTCATGGAATTCTTTGTGATGACATGGGCTTAGGGAAAACTTTACAGTCCATTTGCATTCTTGCAGGTGATCATTGCCTCAGGTAAGCGTAAACAAATAGCATTCTATCTTAACGATACTCTATGAAAAATTATTTTTTTTCAAACTTGTTTTGATATTCTTTAAGGGCTCAGGAATATGCAAGAACAAAACTGGTGGACAGTGTCCCTCTTCCCTCCTTGGTGGTGTGCCCACCTACACTCACAGGACACTGGGTGGATGAAGTGGGCAAATTTTGCTCTAAAGAGTATCTTAATCCTTTGCACTATACAGGACCTCCTACTGAGAGAGCAAGGTAATGTATTTTGCATTTATGACTTGAGTAGAGTAAAATGCAACACAGTTTTGCAATTCATTTTACTGCTACTACTGAAGCATAGTTTGTGGCGTGGTAAAACTTGTGATGGTACCTTTAAAATCTGAAATAATAACACGTGTAAGGGACATTTTAGTTATCTCCTCTATTATATTTTATTTTTTCTTAAGATTACAGCACCAGGTAAAAAGACACAATCTCATAGTGGCTTCATACGATGTTGTAAGAAATGACATTGACTTCTTCAGGTAAGAATTGGTTTGTTTTCTGAGGTTTTTAATAGCTTAGGATTTTAAATGGTACTTACGTCTGTATTCTTATTTTCCAGAAATATTAAGTTTAATTACTGCATTCTTGATGAAGGCCATGTAATAAAAAATGGAAAAACAAAACTGTCAAAAGCAGTAAAACAGCTGACTGCCAATTACAGGATTATTCTTTCTGGGACACCAATCCAGGTAACTGCTTCTCTTTTCCTGAGGAGTTGGGTGAGTGGTAGAAAACAAGTGAGACAGATATATTTTGCAGTCTGATTGTGCTTTTTTATCAGTTGTCTTGTTTGAAGTATATATGTTTTAATAAAAAACCCTAACTGCTAAATACTTGCAGCTGCATCTTTTTCCTTTCCTAGTGTACCCATGTATCAGGGAATAGGTGCAGGATCCATGGTACTATTGGGAGCTCAAAAGTTGGCAACAAGACTTCCTCTACCACTTGTTCTATAAGCAGCAGGCAGGAAAGGGAACCCCAGATTTTGGGTTTTCTCCTAATGACTTGTTCGTGGAGTATCTGTCTAAGGCCACTCATGTCTCCAGGGGTTTGTTGTTGAGTGTGGCTTTTAATACATCAGATGCAGTAGAGTCTTATGTGCCAAAGAGTAAGTGCAGGTCTTCTGTAACTTAGTTTGATGAAAAAGCCACCAATTTCCAAGAGCTCAAAAGTACATCAAAGTGTTCTGTTTGTAGTTTTATAGGCAGTGTTAAATAGGCATGAAAATGTTTGTTATAACTTGGAACAACTCCTCCTGAAAATAATCTAAAAAATGTTTCATCTTATCAGAACAATGTCTTAGAGTTGTGGTCATTGTTTGACTTCCTCATGCCGGGATTTTTGGGTACTGAACGCCAGTTTGCAGCTCGTTATGGCAAACCAATACTGGCAAGTAGAGATGCCCGAAGCTCTAGTCGAGAACAAGAGGCTGGTAAGGAACAAATGTTAAATTTTCATTTTCTTGTTTTCTTCCTTTAAATAAGAATTGCACATGAAAAGAGAAAGTGTGGTCAGTTCCAGTGTAAGAAATAGGAGGTGAGAGGCAGACATTTCAGTTTTTTTATTTCCCTAAAATACGGCTTCTGTTGCCTTCTCCAGGGGTTCTTGCAATGGAAGCACTGCACCGCCAGGTTCTGCCGTTCCTCCTAAGGAGGATGAAAGAGGATGTACTGCAGGATCTTCCACCCAAAATTATTCAAGATTATTACTGTATTCTCAGTCCTCTGCAGGTATGCTTGAAAAGTGCCTGGAAGCTTAGTGTTTTCAGCACAGTTAAGACCACAACCACTTCTGTATTCCTGGGTCAGTCTGAGGTCACCTCTGACATTCTTTGGGACCATGGGAATAAAAGGTTTTTTTTCAAGTATGTGTTTTAAAACTAGTATCAGTCCAGTTACAATAGAGTATTTCTTTAGCTTAATTTCTGGCCTTGTTCTATAATAACATCTTTACAAGCTGAAAGAAAATTACAAGAGATTGCACTGTTAATATTGTTCTTGTGCTCCTTGTATAGTTTCCTTGATTTATGGTAATTCAGAACTTTAACTTGGAACTAAAATAAAAAAATGGCTGTTTGTCTTATTTCTGCTTGGGAAAACATACTAATTCCCTTGTCTGCTGTACAGGTTCAGCTTTATGAAGATTTTGCCAAGTCTCGTGCCAAATGTGATATTGATGAAACAGTTTCTTCAATTTCACTGAATGAAGAAACTGAAAAACCAAAGCTTAAAGCGACAGGTCATGTGTTTCAGGTACAGATGTCTTTTTAATTTTAGTACCTACTTCACTTACCTATGGGTACTATTTCTAGGTTAATAAAAAATGAAAATCAAAACAGCTAACTTGTACATTTATGGCCATATGATTCAAGTAAAATATTCAGGTTTTGGATCAGACTGCCTGAAAGTGATGTACAGCTATTATGCTTTAATTATGTTCCCGGGTTTTAAGTAATATGAAACTGTCTTACTTCTTAATATGTTGTGCTTAACTGGTGTTCAGCTGTTTGTGGATCTTGGATACTACTTTTGATTAAAAACTGATTACCAGAAGTGCAAAACCTTGAAAAGAGAGGGAACTAATTTTGGTTTTATTAGTTGTGACAGTACAAAATTAAGATACTGAACCGTGAACAAAATAAGTTCCCTTAAGGTTAGATCTGAATTTATGAAGGTTCATGATCTTACAGAATTGCAGGTTAAGTCTTGGCTACTTGGAAACAATCATTCTCAAAGCCTCTGCACAGCTCCCAAACCCAGCTACTGTATCCCACACTCACATGAAGGTGTGGAAAATAGTAGTATGTTTACTCTTCCTGCAAAAGGAATAAAATCATTACGCACTTAATAGTTATTTGATGCAGTTCAAAATACTGGTCTAGTTAACATATATCATGAAGTCCAAATTGTGGAATGTAGCTGAGTGGCCCCTATACTTTATAATCTATTTTGTTCATCATTTTTCTGTAACTACATTATTACTATTTCTTTGAACTTCATTTCCTAAACAATTCAAGGCACTGCAATACTTAAGGAAGCTATGCAACCACCCAGCATTAGTGTTAACAACCCAACACCCAGAATACAAAAGAATTACAGAGCAACTCGCAACTCATAGTTCATCTCTTCGAGACATCCAACATGCACCTAAGCTGTCTGCTTTAAAACAGGTAAGTAGATGTGCATATTGTGCCTTAATTTCCTAAATGTGTCTTTACTGATGTTACAATTTAAAAAGTTTAAGACTTCATCAGTATGAAAATTATCTTAAAACTTCAGTTAAGTATCAAATGAAAGAAAGTACAAGGGTTTTTTAGACATATGTCCTATTTTTTCTGTTTAATTCGAGGGGGAGAGGGAAGCACAAGCTTGCTTCAGGATGTTTACATAATTTGTGCTGCTTTGCCAAAAACCTTACTTATATTCTGTTTCTTACTCCTACCCCTCTTATTACAGAAAAACATTTATTATATGGGAGACTGTTAGCCTGAAAATGTTAGACTGCATTGCATACTTAAGTTCTATTTTAAGTAAAACAAAATGAAGGAAGTGACTATTCTGTTGACTCTTATTTTTTCACTTTGACAGTAAAGCCAAACTTTGCATTCTCAAATAAGTGACTGCCCCAGACTTCCTCTAAAGTTTGTTTCTCTTATTTCTACTTCTAACAGTTCATCAATGTCAATGTTAACATGAGATCTACTGTCATTTTGATGTGCTTTAATGCTGTTTTACTTCAAGCTGCTGCTAGACTGTGGTTTGGGGAATGGTGGATCTTCAGAAAGTGGTACAGAAGCTGTTGTGGCCCAGCACAGAGTACTTATCTTCTGTCAACTTAAAAGCATGCTGGATATAGTGGAGCACGACCTTCTTCGACCTCAGTTACCTTCAGTTACTTACTTACGACTAGACGGTAGCATTCCTGCTGGTCAGAGGCATTCCATTGTTTCCCGGTAAGCAATACGAAGAACTGTAGTGAGCTATATTATTTATATGGTATGAAATTGTCCTTCCGTCTGCCTCAGAGCAGTTGAGGTTCACAGGTTCATCATTTACATAAAATTTACCATACTTACCTTCTTGTTCGTGTGCAGGTTTAATAATGACCCATCTATAGATGTTCTTTTGCTCACAACTCATGTTGGTGGACTGGGACTTAACTTAACAGGGGCTGATACAGTAGTATTTGTGGAACATGACTGGAACCCAATGAGAGACCTGCAAGCCATGGATCGGGCACATCGCATTGGGCAGGTGAACAATTCTTTAATTTCCCATAAGATTCTTCCCGTGCTGAACTCCTGGTTTTTGAATTGGGATAAGGTTGTAGCATATGAGAACTGATGTTTGAAAAGCTTCCGTTCAAACTGCTTCCTTGCAAGTATGCCAGATGAAGTGTGTTGTTTCTTATCCTATCCTGAACTTGATATGCCTTCTAATTGTGTACTCTCTGAGCTGCTGAGGAGGGGTCAGGGAAGAATCACCCTTCAGGGAAGGAAGGTATTCAACTGAGACAAGAAACTTGAAGGAAGGGCGCCACAGAGTTGTCCCTCTGTGATGCCTGAGCAGGAAAAGAGTGACCCTGTAGTCTCCCTCTACAGCTGTAAGAAGCAATGAATTCTTAACTTCCTGAGTACAGATGCAATTGCAGGTGCCTCTACTGTGTGCTGGCATAGTCTCAGTCTTTTAATCTGACATCAGTCAGGCTTACTGAGTAAAATTACTGAAGGGTAATTCCAAGCCAAACTGCTTCCAGACTCTCCATGATGAATACTAAGAAGTTATGCTGTCTTGAATACCTAAATACCGAAGATATTTTTATCTTTTTAATTTTTTGAGCATGTGCTTTTTTTTCCCTTTCAGAAACGTGTTGTTAATGTATATCGCCTGATAACCAGGGGAACTCTGGAGGAAAAGATCATGGGTCTTCAGAAATTCAAAATGAATATTGCAAATACAGTGATCAGCCAAGAAAACACAAGCCTGCAGAGCATGGGAACAGAACAGCTTCTTGATCTGTTCACTCTTGACAAGGTAAAAAGCCATGTAACAAATACCTACCAAAAATAGAGTAAGCTTAGGGAAAAGCTTCGCTTTGAAATATAAAATTTGATCACATGAACACTAGAGGTTGGACTGATGGATAGTAGATAGCTGTCTGAAAAACAGGAGCATGTGCTGTTTCCCTGAAAGAACAGTAAGACTTCTGAAGAATTTTGCATATTCCTGAAAACATTATTTGGTATATTAATTGACTTTTGTTTTTTGGTGAAGGATGAAAAAACTGAAAAAGCAGATACCTCTACCTCTTCTGGGAAAGCATCAATGAAATCAGTCCTTGAAAACCTTGGAGAACTATGGGATCAAGAACAGTATGACACTGAATACAGTCTTGAAAACTTTATGCATTCATTAAAGTAACCATCATATATTCATAATTCAACTGCTGCTAGTTCACATTCTTCTGCTGATATTCAGCAAACTTCAAAGCATATATAGTGAACCTTTAGCTTAATGTGTAAATAGACTTACTGAAAGAAGAATCTTCAAAAGAGTGGCACTGAATAGTGTCACCTCTTTCACTGGGGAGTTACTCTGTCTTAAACATTTGCACTGTATAAAAACTTTAAATGTAAACATTGTGAAGTGGTTTGAATTTTACTTGTTCTGAACAGCTACAAATTCTTTCTTGGTAGAAGAATAAAACAAAGCAAGTTTATACATATGTTAACAAGTGTTCCTTCTGTTTGAACCTAAGTCCACCATTATTTCTTTCTGTATCTATAATAGTTTTGTACAGTTGTTTCAGTGAGTATTTCAGGTTGTTCAGTGTATATTTTTCTTTCAAACACAACTTGCTTTTATGATGTATTAAAGAACAGTTTTCAACTTAAAACTTTTCAGATCATTTCAGGACTTGTATCACCAGAGGCAAAGCCTAGAAGCCTTGAAAGTATTGAATAATTACCTGGCACTAAGTGTGTGCACCCACCTTTGTATATTGAGTATAAATATATTATGCTCTTCAGTCTTTTGACACCATCTTGAGAGAACAGCTGACTTGAACTTTTTAATGTAATGAGCTATATTAAATACAAGTAATGGCCTATTTGAGGCAATGTTTGCATCCTGTTAGCAGGGGTGTACTTTTTTAATTTATCTATAAGGCTAGAGTATAGCCACTTTGAGAGATGCATGTATTCAGTATGTTTCAATCATATATATTTTTTGTAACTAAAAGAAATGAAATATACAGATAGACATTTTCCAGAAGTAGATTTTACACTGTCTAGGATTCTGAAATCCATGCTAAAGTGACTGTTTACTAAACTGATGCATGATTTAAAAGCTTCTTAAAGGAATAGGGAAGACTTTTTCTTTAGGAGAAAACATACGTAGAGGATACCTACATTCAGTTTGAGGTAATTGAATAGTTTAAATGGTGTAATAAAGATAGTAAGGGACTTCAGTAGCAGCGAGTGAGAATTAAATAGCTGTATGTTATGCAGCTTTTTATAAAAGGGAGGCAGTAGTAAAAGTGTTTCTAGATGTGCATATGTACTGGTATATGCACTTTTTATAAATATTAAATTATAGATAACTTACAGCAGTTGTCTGGATACATAGAATATATGTATAATATAAAACCTAAGGTTTGTAGCTTGCTGTGTGCTTAAGCTTAAAAACCACCAGAGACCTCAACTATGTAAAATAAGATTGTTTTAAAACAATATATATAAATCAAGACTGTTCTGCAGCATTGGAGATGAATTTGTCACATTTCAGTAGTTCTGAACTGCCATATTGTAACTAAATTAGCATTCCATGAAAATAAACAAAACTGGGAATATATAACTTGTATGTTGCATATGTCCACATTTAAGTTTATTCTGTAGTGAAGACTTTCACTGTAGCTGACTAGATGTAAAAACTAATGCTTTGGGAAATTACAGCTGGATTACTAGTAATATTCTTAAGTCATTTCTGCCTTCATACATGAACATTTCTGTTGTGCTTTCAACTGATAATGCAAGCAGGGGGAGAGACAAGATGGGTTTGGAGTTCTGTTGCAGAGAAATTATAATGCTGGAATACTGGATACTTTTAAGATAGTCTGGAGCAGTAATCTCATGACAGTGTCCAGAAATAATGTTTGAATAAAGAAACCTCTTATTTAGTCATAAAACACTGCATATGTTTTTCTTCAAGGGCTTTATTAGTTGCAGTGGTAGGAAACTGTGGCTGCTGTTGGAAAAGAAATACACAGCCAAAGACTGCTTTAAAGCAGTCGTCACAATTGAGGTCGCTATGCAACCAGAATACTCGTAGTGATGGCTCTCTTGGATATGATATCAGAAAGATTTCTGTACCTGGAAAATTAGGGGAGCAAAACCTAGAATAATTGTTTCAAGATTATTACGTGTTACTGATTGATCGTGAGTATTCTGTGAATTAACCCTTTCAAAATGAAAACCAGCGGGAACACTGCACCAAGTATATAAAGAAAAACATTTCCAGTTTTTTACCTTAATATTTAATTATGAGCATTTTAATGTTTTTCAAGCTGGCAGACCATTTACCAGGATCTGGCTTGTTAGTGCATTTTTCTCACTGGGTTCACTTACAGCAAAACCCAAGAAAGAAACACGTTCTTGGAATGCCTCTGACCCACACTGACCTGTTTAATGGGTGTCCAACTGGACTGGACCAGGATCTGGGCTGAAATTGAAGTGTTTTATTTCTTGGTTGAAATAAAATCTTCAAAGATAGTGCAGGGTGTCAGGTTGTCAGCACCAACAATTCAGCACTGCCCCTACTGCAGTGTATTACTTGATGACAACTGCAAATTTAGTCATTGCAGGCTCCAAAAACCATGACCTGTGAATAGAACCATGCACGCCCAAGGCTTGATGAGTTGTGTATAATTTGCACTGAATTACTACTCCATTATTATAATGGCATCAAAAGAACACCCAAAGCCATACCTCCAGATTAATGTAGTCCCACATTCAAAGTCTGCTAATTTGTGAAAACTAAGTACCTCTCACTGGTGGGCTGGAAGTAGTGCTCTGAAACAACTCTATTAATAATGGTGCTTTCCAACCAAATTTTTAAGGGTGCTTGAAGTCCTGCTTGAAGCTAAGGGGAAAACCACCTTCTTCAAGTCATGCCTTTTGAAGTGTCTGTTAAACTAAGAATTCAATTTGACAAGTCTGTCTTTCTCCATGCACGGCATCTTTGGAATCTTTATAAGCAGAAAGCTGTTTTCTTTCTACAAATGTTTTCTTTTGTTTGTTGGGGGGTTTTGGGGGCTTTCTCTTTGGGTTTGGTGGGGGTTTTTTTTATCCTGCTCCTTAATGCTTTTGGAGGAGGCTGGTGTACTGCTGACCTCTCATTAAAAAAGCTGGATGGATGTCCAGCTGAATGGAGTGAGAGGCTGGTTTTCAGACTCTGTAGCTTCTGCGCAGATGGAAAAGTCCAAGATGCTGTGAAAAAATGAGCAGATTTACTGCTTAGCACAAACAGGGCGAAGACTGAATTTACACCGACTACAAGGTTGCCACTCTAAATCCATTTTACTGTGTATATATGTGTGTGTGTGTGTGAAAGCCTAAACAAACTTTAATGCTAAACTGCCAAATCTTGAATATTTCAAATGGAAGAAACAAAGTGCTTAACAGCATATAACACTAGGGAATACAGACACGGATTTACGAACCTTCTTAGCTATCTTTCCCTTTCCTTCCCCCAAATCTTAAAGAAGTCAATCAAAACCTGTGCTGTTTTCTTAGCTTGTATCAATAGCTAACTCAGTGGATGGGTGTCTCTCATTAATTTATCAAGTAATCAATAAACATATGCTGTTACATATGATGTCCTGCAGTTAGTTTCTTTTAAATTCAGATTAGGATTTGATAAGTTATAAGAGGAAAATTCCACATACAAAAGGAAAATGTTTGTTCCTCTATTTCCCTTTTTAAATGACGGAAGGAAGTCAAGCCAGAGAGCAACAACTTCAATGCCATAAATTCAGACTCTGGTACAAAAAACTGCAGCAAAATAGGGAGGGGTGAAGTGCAGATATGGGGAGAAAGGAAGAAGAATAATCCTGCCAAAGGGCTGTTCCAGGAACGTGGCAAATTGAACTAATCTGCAATTTAGTCAGAGACTCAGAAATAGCTGAGCTATCAACATGCTGGCCATGTCTCTAATGCAGTCCGGGTCCCGGGGCTTTTGCAGCATGATGCTGCACAGTCCATGCCAAGTCTGTGTGTGCCAGAGACTTCCCATATGTCAGAGTAATTACATTTCATAGTTTATGCAGGCCAGCTGCTTAGATATGCCTTCAAGAAAACAGGAATATTTATCAGTATACCAGCAGCAAGTGATTTGAGTGGTAGCTGTGGTATGCTTTTTACTCCTGTTTCTCTGTTACTTCTCTTTGAATAAATATTGTTCTCTGCAGATACACTTTTATGTATTCTGACCCTGTTTCCCATGACTCATGCTGCACTTAAGGCGATTTAATTATCAATCACAGCCTAGCATCCCAGAAATAAAGACTTAAAGTAGAAATCTGTTAGAAGACAAGGAAACAGCTACTGCAGATGTTCAAATCTAATTGCCTTTGCAAGTTAGTAAAGAGGACTTGAAAAAGACAGTTGAATTGTGCACAACCTCTGCCTCAGCCAGAGAAGGAAGCCATTAAAAAGACACCAACTCCCAGAAAACCATGCAATCTTCTTCCTGCCTCTCTTCTCTATCAGAGCTATTTCACATAGGACAAAATTGACTTTTGACTCTGTGCTACCAAAACAACGTGGCTTGAGGAAAATACCGTCCCCATCTCCACTTAGTCCAAATTATAAAACACTTCTGAGACATTTGCAACTGTTCAACTTTGATGCCTCTATCTTACAAGCATCATTACTTGCAGAACACAACAATCTTGCCAATCAAACTGCAAGTGCTGACATGCTATTTCCTGTTAATTGGAATCTTTGGATATACCTATATAAACATTGTTCCTATCTGTGCATAGTGTCAAAATACTGCTCATACTCATTCTCCTAGGAGAATGTATTTTCAAGAAGCTGCAGACAGAAGCATGATGCACACTAACCAAAGCAAGTCAGTGCCAGCCCATCAGTATTTGTTTACGATTAACCACCCACTCAGGCATCATATCAGTTAAATTATCAGTTCTTTTGCAAGCCTGAAAGGAAAATGTGGCAGAATTCAAAGTTGATACTTCTGTTGATACTCTCTGCTGCCCTGTGAAGAGCTGCAAGATGTGATCAGCATTTCGGGCTTCTCAGGGCCGGCGCAGTCAGCAGCAGTTAATTCTTGTTTATAAAATGCAGAACTGTGTGTTCTCGCAGTTACAAGTTGCATCACTCTTTGGCTGTGCCTATTATCTCGCGGCCAAAGAGCAAGGCAGCAGAGTGGGGAAAAAATAAATACTGTGACAGTTCACATGGGCTGCATGGCTTAAGGGGAAGCAAAGGAGGAGGAAGGGACGTGAGATGCACTTGCCGCCAGCCTGCCAAGACAAATTTTGGTTTATTTCTCCCTACCGTTCAGTACTTTTTGCCTCCAATACAGACGTGGTCGGAGATTCTGAAGCCACCACAGAACCACTGTGTAGATTGGAACACGTCACCCCTGGGAACCTCGTGAACCATAGTCCTCTTCCCTCTTGAGCAGGACGAGTAGGTCCACTCACCAGCGCAGGAGCCTGGTGTGCCACCACCAAATGAGATGCAAGTGTCAGCAAGCTTAAATGGCAGACTGCTTCTGCTTGCATCTGCACAGAAACCTGGAGAAACCGCCCCGCTTCCACAGGGACTGCGAGCCCCGCCGCCGGCTGTGGGGGTGCAGCCGGCACGACTGCCGTCACACCTTCGGCACCGCTCACGCTCAAGCGAAAATAAAAGTAGCAGCAGAGTAAAAGGCCTCACAGCCGCGGGCGGGAGCTCGAGGCGGTACCGGCCACAGGGCCCGCGCGGCCGTTAGTATCCGTGGGGCGGCGCGCGGAGCCCGCAGCCCGCCCTGCCTGTAGATCCTTCCAGAAGCCGCCGGCCCCGCTGCCTCCTCAGGTAATGCCACGTTCCTCAGGGCCAGCGGACGGATGGGGCAGGGTCCCTCCGCCAGCCCCGCTGCTCGCTGAGGCAGTAGCAGTCGCGGCCGCTCGGTGCGGGTTGGTCTCGAGCCACCCCGACACAACCCAAAGCACCTCAGAATCCGGGGCAAGGCGGGTGATCCGCAATACTGCTCTGCTGCGGCTAGAAAAGCCAGGGAGCAGCTAGCACTCCGGTGGGTGTTCCAGTGGTTTTGCTGCCCTGCTGGTAAAACAATGGTGCTTGGCCGGAGGATGTGGTCTGTGTGCTCTTGAAGTGTTTGTGAAGCAGCAAAAATGGCCATTTTGTCTGTTCCCTTACAAGCGAGCATCAGCCACAGTTTGGGGGTGAGCTGTATGCTTCATGAGTTTTATCTATTCAAAGTCTCTAGAGGTAGGAAGCCTTCCTCCCTGTTTCGTTAGCCTGCCGCTGATCTGTCATCAGCCCGTAAGACTTGCATCGGTGGCAGAGATGTATTCAAGGCACTAAATGGCGTTTGCAATTATTAGATGCCTTTATCAGCTTTGCTTTGGCATTTAATCAGCCACAAAAGCCATTTATTGCTTCATAAACTCCTCTGCAGCAAACATTATCCTTTAATTAATCCCTGAAAATTACAAAGGCTGGTAAGGTAACCTGTTTTTCACACCAGGCAATTAAGCCTAGGAGAGTTTGTTGGTGTTTTCCCTTTCACTTTGTTTTCTGAGGGATGTCAGCTGGCCCAGTCAGACAGCTTGTTAGGACAGCTAGTAACAATTCAGCAGCATGGCACAGGTAACAAATACCAGCCAGATCACTGAGCTGTGAGCATTATTCACAGCTGAGAAACTTCGGAGATGAATAAAAGTTAAGCCCTAATTTAACTCACATAAAAATTGGAAGGGCAGTCTGAACAGCATGTGGCTTCAGAACTAAATGATGTTACTGACTCATTAAAAGATTGGAGGACAGCTGCTAATTAGGAGTATTTGAAGCTAGGGATACAATGACAGAAGTAGGTCTCTTGTGTACTGACAGATTTCAAATGCATGCTTGCTTTGTATATAATGAATTTTTGTATTATCAGCACTCAGAGATTCAAAGCAGCTGAAAAGCAGCTATATCTGTGGCTATAATAACTCAATGCCTTAAGATATCCACTAGAAAAATGTTTTCTAGCATGAATAGAGGGTTTTTTACAGCACAGATGTGAAGTTTTGCTATTTCTACATGCCTCAACCCGTACCTCTAGCAGAATCAGATTAAACTAGAGCAGTTCACAACAGAACAAGAGGTGTTAGGCATTGAGTTTTCAGACTTCTATCTGACCATATGAGGACTACATATAGCTGGAAATTCAATGATCTTGTTTAAACTCATTGATTCTATCAGAGAGCTTTACTGGGGGAGAAGGAAGCAAGAAATATTCCCTTAAGTATTTGGGGTTTGCAGTGCTGAGGCCTACCTCATAGCTTCCCATGAAGCTGCTACAAATTCTTGTGGAATTGCCATTGCCTGCTTGGAAATGTGATATCAAGAAAGAAGGTATTTTCATACATTTAGTTAATGAGTTGCAAAAAGCTGTTGGGATCATGTAATCAGCTACTACTCTTCAGACCTACAGCAAATATTTCATTAGTTGTGAATTATATTTTAGGAAGTAGTTAGTGATGCAGGGCATGGACTTCGTAGCTAAAGTAGTATAAATTTGATAGAACGCATGAAGTACAGGAAGGGAGGTTGCTCCAAAAATTGTTACAGCAGATTCTCTCCTCAGCATTTAAAGTTTCAAAGGCAAATTCCAAAAGGAAAAAAAAAAAAAAAAGGGCAACCGAAAAAAACCCTTGTGTTTGGCAAATGGGAAAAGAGAAAGAAAAGTGTAAAAAAAATATGTTGCCTCCTATTCCTATGTCTCTTATGGCTTTTTTTTTCATCACTGGAAGAAAAAGAATCCAACAAACACAAAACCCCTTGACCTTGCTCTAATGCTAGCTCCCAGCTGCTAGGGAATTTACATCTCCTGTGGCAAGTGGTAATCATGGTGAGACTAAAGAGCAGTTCTACTTCGGTGACTCTTCCTATGTGTTAGTGGCTGGTAGCATAGTCAGGACTTAAATTATAAGAGATTATGTTTTCAGAGATGTATTGAAAACCTCAACCCGGTGATTCTGGTTTCCAGAGTAGTCCACTTGTGCTGTGTTACTGCTGGAGACATTCTGCATTGCCTAAGTGATGTGTTTTTGCTGCCTGAGTTTTTGAAACGTAAGTATAAAAAAAAGAAAAGTAGGTAGAACATGTTGAAGTAAAACTTCAGAAGCTAGAAAGTCATAGACTTTATGTCCCAGGAGGAGCTGGGGTGAGGCAATGTAGTTTTGTGCCATGATATATGGTACAATTATCAGCTTCCTGTATTGAGGGGGAATGGAGGGCAGAGCCATACAAAGCTTGGGAAAAGCAGGCTTCTGCAGTGGTGAGTACAGCAGCAGTTCAGGTCCCAGGCTAGCTTAGTCTCAAGAGCAAATACACCGGCAGTTTTACACATACCACAGTGCAGTAGCACTTTGGTTTGTATAGTCTGCAGCTCATTGAAAATAATAATAGTAAAAAACTTAGCAGTGGGACTTGGGGAGTTTGTTGGGAGTTAATGTAGGTAACCAAGTTACTCAGTTCTAATTCAAGATACAGCTAGATAAAGTGTGATAGTGAGAACAGACAGTTAGGAACAGCAGTGTTGACCACTCACAAGCCTGTACCTCGCCCTTTGGCTAGAGATGAGGGCACAAGTCCAAAACCTGTGAGCTAACCTCAGCTGAGAAATGCTGGCAGAGGTCCCTCATTATGCCAGCTTTGGTGTTTCTGGGCATCTAATTTCTGCTTTCTCATTTGCCTGTAACTTTTCTGAGCAGTTTGTTGTATTTGTCTTGCCTTAACCAAAGCTAGATTCAGAAATAAGTGCTCCTCCTTCTTGTTGCATAACGGGACACAAATACCTGGTAACAGCTGCTATTCTTTTCTTTTAGACTGCAGCTGGAGCACCCGAGGGAAATGGCAGTGCTGGTCTCCCTATTTTTCTTTTTACTGACTACAGTGCTTGTTCAGCAATGTTAATGTAAAGGCAAGCAACCCACTAGTCTAAGAATGCATTCGTGTGGGATTCCTTTCTATGCTGGAACTTTGCCACAATACAAAACAAATTCAAGTATCATAAGAAGCAGAGAGCATGAGATTTGAGTGTGTAGGGATCTCAGACTGCTCTCTGTAGTCTGGCATTTCATGTGCTTCTCAGGGGAGAGACTGTACTTGTGCCTCTGCATCATGGACTGTTTAGTTTAAGCATATTTAGCAAACCTAAAAAAGACCTGGTAGTGCAACTGCTGCTTACCTACAGTTACTTAAAAAATCTCCTGACTGTCTAGTGGATATGGAAGCAAAACAAACACAAGGAAGTTTGTTTCCTTCAAAGTACGTCACATCACTCAAATTTCTATTAAGCTTCTTTTCAGTGTAAATTAAGAATATTTCTATTGTTTCAAAAAAATGACAGCATCCTGCCCAGTGGGCCAAAGAAGTGATAATTCACTCTTACAGCCATTTGGCCTGCAATGTGGAAATCAGTCTTGTTAACACTCCTGCTGAAAATAAAGCAAGACAAAAAGTTAACGCAGGAGTCAGAGTTACATCCTTTAGAAAGTAATTCATCAAACACGCTAATAAGAACACCACTTTGTTATCATATCATTAATAGACTGGTTGGATCAAAGAAGCTTGAAGAATGGGAACAATCTCACCATACTGACCCTAGGACTTGGCAAGATAAAGAGAAGCTGAGAGGTACTTGAGGAGTCTTCATCGCTGAACTCGGCCTGCCGCCCCCCTAAAACCTCTCATGAGCAGGAGCCTGAAGGTAGTCCCTTTGTGAGTACCACCAGCAGGGGGGATTGTCTCCTGCAGCTCTAGCAGCAGTGCGGTGCAAGAGGCAGACAAAGGCAATACTATTATTCATGCCTTATTTGCTACAAACAATGCATTTTAATCTGCCTACCAGAAATCAAGCCAGACTGAGTCATAACTGTTGTGAAGCTGGATGCCTGAATTGTTTCTAATGTCTGAGCAAGCCTTTTTTCCTGCTTCTGCCAATTTGATTTGCAATCGAAAGGGGTTCGTAGTGCTAACCTAAGTACATTGAATAGGTTTTGACTAATTCAGTCTCAGTTGAAAATGAGTGTGTATGTAATGGGATATTTCTGAGAAGAAGCCTCTTGTATTGTTCTCTTCTGAGTACAAGGTTTGTTTGAATGCTGTCGTAGTCTTTATTGGACATCATAACTCTGTCTTTGAAGCATTGTCTTAATAAAATCTAGTGCTGGGGTTTGGGAGCCAGTTAAATGTGAAACAAGCACAACCTCTTTACCCAACCCAAGTGATTATTGCAAGTGAGACCAGCACATTCCTGGCTTGCTGAATGATCTCAGACAAGTCATTTATTTTTGGTCCTTCAGCTCCTTCTGTGATGTGCTCTGTTTGTTTTGCTTACTTAGACTGAAAGCACTTCAGGACAGAAGCTGACTCTCTGCTTTATGTAATGCCAGACCCAACAAAGCTCTGTTTTACTCTTAGGCCTTCAGACACTGATGAAACATAAATACTTTGAAAGACTATTAGCTTTGAATGGGAAGTCATAGCTTGGCCTGAGAAAGAGGAAATTTTACTGCTGTTCCCTATCTGCTGATTAATACTGTATTGGAAAGGAGGAGAATGGGAATTTTTCAAACATTGTAAATGTTCACAATACTTGCAAAGTTGTGGCAGACTCTGAAAAAGGTTGATTGTGAGTGGTTAGATTGCATTTGGCTGAAAATCACATTAGCGTCATTGATATCTGTATGCCACAATAGCAGAAAAAGCCCAGGAGAGGTTTAGCAAAATTTAAAGAACTCTCCCCCCCAAACAGATGCTCAAGATTACTTGTAAATTTAACCATCAAGTGCCTCAAGGGAGAGGAGTGGTAATATTTAGGCTGTAAACCAACTAAGCAAATCAAAATAGGCTTTACTTTGAAGAATTATATAAATCTTTAATTTCTTCCTTTATATTTTTGGTTTTGTTGTTTTGTTTGGTTTTTTTTTTCTTCACAATAGCACCTGAGTGTCCCAGTCAGCATAAAGGTCAAGGTACAGCCCTGCCACAAAAAGACTGTTCCTCCAAAAAGTAGTTGATCTCAGGGCACAGTGAGAGGGGCAAATTATGTTTTAGAGATGCCTGGTCTGACTGCAGGTTCAAACCTTTGGTCTCCAAAAGTTCTCGTCATCTCAGTTCTGCCAGTTGATCTACTTTTCAAATTTATTTATTTATTTTTAAACTTTACTGTTTTGGTAGAGTCAGGTGCCTTCTGTAGTAGTGAGATGAATGGCTCAGATGGGTGGAACTCTGGCAGAGATGTGGGGTTAAGTATCCAGGGAGTGGAAACCTCTCATCATGATTAGCAGCAGAAGACACGGCAAATGAACGTGCACTGATTAAGTCAGCCATGATCTCAACAGGCATGGAAAATAAATGTAGTCAAAAGTTCCTTCTTGCTGATTTGGTGCCAGACTGCAATGAGGAGGAGCACCTGCAAAGATAGTCACTGTAGAGATTATGTGGGCCTTTAATTTCTTTTAAAAGCTAAGGGAAGTCCCACCAAAATTATTTTAATTAACAGAATGACTGATGTAATCACAGAAGGGCATTTTAAGTGTTTCATCCCACTTGTGGTGTATGAGGAGCTTTTAATGTAGGTGGTGCCACTAATTATTCCACAGATGCAACACGGAAGTTGTGTGTGTGTTTTTGTTCAGATTTGTGGCTGCCAAAATGTCCTCCATAAGCAGAAAATATTTTTGTCATGGAAGTGGTCTGAGTTTAGATAATCTGTTGGTGTCATCATGGTGGATTGTTGTAATTCACCTTCTAGTTCACTAACATGCATTCCTAGTAATTGTAATTAATTGAGAAATAGGTCATTAGACCTCCTGATCTTCAAGGCAGGCTCACTGTTCACTTGCCTACAGTGGATGACATTTGAAGGTCCCTTACAACCCAAACTATTCTATGATTCTGTGTAGATGAAGGTATTAACACATAAATCCAGTAAGTTAGCTGCATCTTTGTAGGCTGTTAGATATGTGTTAGATAGTTGGAGAATCCTGAATCTGTACAGTGTCAAGGACAGTTAGATGCTTTTGTGCTTGGAAGTGCAGCTTCACTAGAGCTAACTAGCAAGTGGACAGCGCACTCACTTCTGAGATCTTGCCCTTCTTTATAGCGTGTGAGGATAGGACTTGAAATTCACACTTGTGTGTCCTTGCAATCATCTAATTTATTTTTCTTTTTTCCTAAATATGTCAATATAACTGAAGCTTTTCTTATGAATTGTGAGAAAAGGCAGAAGGTACAGCTTCTGAGTTGGTGGAGCGAAATGAAAATGTGCAGATGAGGTCTACAAAAGGACTTGCTCTTTGGATTTTGGTACTGTCAAGGCAGGTACTATATACTAACCTGCTCTGTTTTGCCAGGACAGGTAGTTCTGGGTCTGTGCAGGGGCAGCTTTAGGCAATTTAGTCAGCTGGAGAGTGCAGACAGTTCAAGGTTATGCAGCAGCTGAGTAGGAGTTTTCAAGAACAGTTTTGGACTTTAATTTTTAATTACATCCTTTTTTATTTTTTCAGTTTGGCCCTACAGTGAAATTTGATTAAGGCAGTATTAAAGGTTTTCCACACCAACAATTTCACCTTCAGAGGCATTTGCAGTTGTGACCTCAGACACTGTCTCTGTGTTTCACTTATTTTTCCTTTGCTGATGGAAGGAGGAATTCATGTTCACTGTTCGTAAATAGGATCATGCCAGGGAACATCCTGATTCTTTGTGCAGTCTCTCTGCCTGCAGTCTGTCTGCTTGATCTACCAACCCTGAATTTTCACCTACCCACCTGATTTTGGTAGGGGCAGGTTCTAGATTTCTTTCAGAAATTTAACTACTGAATTAACAACTCTCTTTTAAGTGCCACAAATGGAAATGAAGGGCTAATTCCCTGTGCTTTGGTTCTCAGACTTGAATTATGTGGCAGGAACTCTAAGTAATGCATGTAATATTCTTAGAAACCTTTTTGATCAGGTTTCACTACATCAGCCAGGAGCAAATGCAGATGAAAAGCTCAACAGATAACAAATTAGAATTCCCTTCAGTCTGAGGTTCGTGTCCTTGTTCAGGGGTTTAGATTTGGAAGCTGCTTGTCCCGGGTATCATCAGAAATATTTTGAAAGCATGGACACAGCTGTCCTGGAAATCTGAAAGGATTGCTGGCCAGTTCCTTTTTTTTTTTTTTTTGAACAGGTTGCATCTGGCTTTGATGTGCTGCAAATGCAGCTATTTGGTCTGTGTCCAGGGGTCAACAAATGCCTAGTTTAATGTTTAGCGCTAGGTCCTTGGTAGCCACTCAGTCAGGGGCTTCAGTTGCGTCTTAATGGTACAGGTCTTTGTGCGGGTTCAATAGCAGAAACATTGGTACATAATGGGGTAGGGAATATTTTGGCTCACCATGTCAGATATAGCCATTGGCACCAGTTTGGCTATTACTTCAGTGTGCATGTAATTCTAAGTACATAAGTACTTAGTCAGGTTTGTGTTTAAAAGTTCATTGCTGACTGAGGAATTGCTGGCTGCTATTGATCTTCAGATCTTGGCTACCAGGAGTCTTCCTCCAGATGTAACAGCATTTCTGCCTTCCTCTCTTGTGGTGGAAAACCAGTAGCCTGCTTTGCTCTGTCAGCACAGACAGTGAATCTGCTTTAGCTACCATCCTGTGAGGATCTATCATTTATGCACTGAAGAGATAACTTGATGGGAATAAACACCCTATGGTTAATTTTGAGAGGCTAAGCAATATGTATTGCTAAAGCTGATGCTGTTTAGCCAGTGTGCATGAAAGTACACCTTAGCCAATTGACAAAAATTTTACACAAGCTTTTTTGGGAGCTTGCTCTGCAAAGTTTAGAAGTTTACAGAGCCTAAATAGGACAGTACAGAATAAGAACCAAGAGATATGTTAGAAATAGTATTCTCTTACAGTGGAATTGGGAAAGAAATGTGTAAGCAGCTTTGAACTAGTTGAACCAGAACATGAAGCTACATCACCTCCATGGCTATGGTGCTATTCCTTGTCCTGATTAAAAATATCAATAAATAAAAAAATGGATCCTTCACTTTACCCTAACCTAGATGAATGAGGGAGTTTCTCCTTTCTTCTGGGCGGTGTTGCATCAATCTTTTTTTTTGTACGCACTTGTACTAGGAAATGTCACCAGGCTTTCTGCCACTGGCAATTATCTGAGATGGGATGTGGAATAACAAGGCTCGTTGGTTGTACAGACAGTACAGGCAGGTCCTAAGCTCCTGCAGTACTGCCTATGACTTCCAGTTGTTTGTAACTACAGAAGGTAACTTCACATCAGAGGTGGTCTGGCTAGATTGAGCACCTAGTAGCCTGGGAGCTAACTTCCCCACTACATTTTAGCTTCAGCTCTTCCTCCAGGCACTGGGAAACACCACAAGTAGCTGGGGAGTTCTGGCAGCTGTAGCTAGCATCTTCTCTGCCAGAAAATCCATACCTGTTCCCAGGTGCAGCCCAAATATCTCCAAGCAAAGCAGGAAGAAGTGGGGAACAGTTTAAATGACGGTGTTTTCGTGGCTTCTGGTTGGACTTGAGGATCTTAAAGATCTTTTCTAACCTAGCTGATTCTGTGATTGCAAAGTGAGAGCAAGTAGCTCTAAGGGTTGCATCATACTGGTTTGCTCTCTCGTTTCCTCAACTATGCAGTTCTGCAGTTGAGGCTTCTGTTCATACTTAAGAGTGAGGATGGTCTGAGCATATGTCTGTTCAAGGGTTTAGAGCGAGGCTGGGACTGTGCTCTCAGGGAGAGAACTGACAGAGGGATGATTTTGGTCACCTTCTGATGCCTCAGAAGGGATATCATGTTCTTCAGATCCAGAGGAGCATAGTCTTCACTGATTGCCTTGTCCCACTGCCAGGATGAGGCTATAACAAGTAAATGGCTTGGTAATAGGAGGAGTTGCAGAAGGGCCCCAGGAGTCCAAGCAGGTGGTACAGCTGGTGATGACAGGCTTAGTCTGTGGGAACAGTATGTGTGCTTGTGCTGGAGATAGCCAGAGAGAGCTCATTTTAGCAGGAGCCAGGCAGACTCACAGTCACATGGGCCCTGGCTCAGCTGCACAGCCCAAGCCTTAGGAAGCTGGGAGGGCAAAGTTTTTAGAACTTGCATATTACAGCTGAATGACTCTACAGCACACTGACTCCCTTTCCTATGGGGTCCATGGTGTTCTTCTCATAGCCCTATTTCTGCAAGGATCAAAAAAAAAAGAGGACAAAACCCACCAAAATTTACAATCTGCCAGTGTATTAGTAATTGGCTCAGGAATTGGGCAAAGATTCAATTTGAGTATTTGATATGAAGTGTTCACTTCTGGCTAGTGCTATTTCTGTTACATCCTTTCTTCAGAGCTTGATTTAGGAGGATTCTGATAGAAAGGCACTGGCACTTGCTGACTTTGCGTTAGCTCCTGCAGGATTTTGAATGCAGCTTAATTCCCCTGTGAAAAGAACTGACACAGACAATCCCCATGAACTCTTCACACTTCACAGAAACACAAGTGAAGAGATTGTTCCATAATAATTAGGAAATTGGGATCAAAAGCAGCCACTCTTAGCCCAAACTGGTTTGCTCAAAGGCAATACTGCAGCTTATAATACACAACTTAATTACTAGAGAACATCATTTCTGCAAGTGAAGGCAGTTTCCAGAGTGGAAAAGCTGCTATAAATACAGTTCTAAATTCTACTCAAATTAGGTTAGCAGACCATGAGTTTGGATGCTATTTAAAAGAGCAAAACAAGACTCTCATGTAGTGATCTCCTATTTCAGGCATCACTCCTCTGTGGAAAGGCCATTGTGACCTTTCTGACCTCATATGTCATTCAGAAACAAGAAATCAAAAGCAAGACAGAAATGGTGTTCCTTAAACTCATTTCTCAAACAGAAATCATTGTGTTACTTTAGAGCAGTGGCAGGCATCTTCACTTCAGAGCCAAGATTGCTCTGTCAAAGGCATACTGAACTACGCTTTCTATGAACAGTTATTTTTTATGCCTTAGATACTGTGTTAACAAAAGGCTGAACTACAAAATAGATTCATCCTCTTCCACACTTTGCTGCTTTTATTCATGCACTTAATCTACACTCTATGTATTCTATACAGGGGATCCCAATCTCATAGGATAGATGTGACTTTTAAGATTTAGGGGGTTTATATATTCTATGGGAATAGTCTGACAAATGCAGAGGATTCCATGCATCTTAGCATTTGTTTTCCTTTGTCTCATACAGCCCCTAGCTTCACTGAGGATTAGCTGTCAACAGCCATTATACAGCACTGAGTTAGATGCTAAGAGTTACTGAATTATATAATAGTGTAAAGATTTGCCGAGTCAGTAAGTCGTATCTCCTCATGACTAGGGATTTTTTTTTTGGCCTTCTGGCTATATAGTCTATATTAAACTTTTTTTCAGGGCAGTGATTGAAGTACTGTTGCAGAAGGAATCTTAGCACTGAACTTTCCTGGTACCTTAGAGAATTTTCCAGAACCAAACATTACCAAATTGCTGGCTGATCATTGGGAAAGTGTGTCCCAGAATCACAACTGTGGGGTTTTACTTTGTTTTAAGTGGAGAGAAAGAGACCGTTACAGTTTGTCAAGTTTATATCCTATGTGCTGCAGAGGTAGTGCTTTCATTACATGGACATAAAGTAATAGTAATTCTCTGCCTCTGAACTCTATTGCCGGAAAAGAACATTCTAGCTCTGGGTTTGGTTTTGTTTTGTTTTGTCTTTTATTTGTTCTTTTGAGGGTTGTGTGCATGGTTTTCTTTTTCATTTGTTTCATATTTTACCTCATAGGATGCAAGTTCCTCAGCACTTTGAGGCTTTACTGTCATTTTCCTCTGTATGGTAGGTGTTTTTTCAGTGCTGCTTGGAGTATATTTTTTCTGCTGTGGTCAAGCATTAATACTTAGCATCTTTGACTAGAACAACATAAGCACCTCAGCTGAAAGGAAGAATAAAGGGTCAAGGTTACAAAGCCAAATCCACAGAGTTACTTTGGTGGTGTGAATTTGAGCATCACTGTCTAATTGTTTAGTTTGTAGTGGCCAGAGCATCATCACTGTCCTTGAGTTAGGCACTTGTACAGTGATTGTGATGTAGAGGTACCCCAGGTGTTTTAGCATCTGCTAATGAAGTTGCTTTTCAGGGTGCACTATCATGCAGACCATTTCATGCTCATGACAGTAGAGCTAGCTTGTGTTATGCAGCCTAAAGCTGGAGGAAGGCTTTTGCTTTCTGTTGTTCCACTTTATATAGAGCAGACCAAGAGGGTGAAGCAAAGGAATGACTTACTAATTGAAAGGCTTGAATACCCACTGGAGAGGGAGGAGTTCCTTTCTACTCTATTTCTGAGTACCTGTCATAATGGGTATCAAATACTTATTTCTGCCAGTCACTGACTTTTTTCTAGGTAAAACAATAAAGTGGAGATAGAAGGAACTGTTTAACCTTTCTCCATTCCTCCTCATCTCACCTTCGCTAGCGTGCACTTGCAGGTCACCAGGTTCAGTTAAGTAAGTGATTTCTTAAGCTAGAGCATGTTTAGATAGCCTGTAACACAAGAAAGTGGCCAGAGTAACATTTGTGTAAAGCTGGAATCTAAGAGAACTAGGTGAAAGTTGAAACATTTTCTTGTGAAGTGGTATCCCACTGAAGTCTTTAAGACAGAATTCCATGTTCCAATGAATGGGAACAATATTCTATCCCTGATCTTATATGCATTCTTTTGGTCTTTGGTATTGCATACCATTTTGATGAGCAAGTGATTTCACATCAATGTGTTCAGCTTATAAAGGGCACTGTTATATAAAGGTAACCTTGGTTGCATGTTGTCTGAAAGTATGTTTTGTAACATACAGCAAGTTTTTAAGGGAGGGAAATGCTTTTGGTTTTGTTCATTCTTGGCTGATATTTTCCTTTTGTCATTGCAAGCAGCAGATGAAAGGATGTAAATGTACACTCTTGGAGGTGAAACTGTCCAGGTCTGAGCTGTGAAAAATAATAACAAAAGGTAGTGATCAGAGGGCAAACTCTCTCCCCCAAAACCAGCAACAATCCACAACCTAGAATACGCACCATGGTAGCGCCATCTTTTAAATGGGAATTTAGTTGCCTTCTAGAGTTAATTTATAGCTATTCTGAATTTTATCCCTTATGAATGATTGCTTTAGGTGGAATCCTCCCCCTTGTGCAACATTATCCTAACATTCCAGTATCACTTTGGTGCTCTGTGATAGGTCAAACCTTGTGGAAATGGCTCAAAGAAATGTTACTATTGCTTTTCATCCATTCATAAACTGGTGGCAATTGATGAAATTGGAGGAAAACCCAAATGATAGCAAGCAATCTAGTCGGGAGTAAGAAAAGTAGAGGCAGAATGAGTAGCAGGATGTTTCTGGCATGTGTGTATTCTCTGATTCTGTGATGTGGGCTCTGACTACAATAATATGCACAAGAGACAGAGGGATTAGTTACATTATGAACAAGATTTTGTCCATCTATCTCTTAGAATTTCATGTATTTTTTATTTGATTCAAACTGTGCTGTGTAGTCTGACAATGAGATTAGAGGTCTGTTTGTAACTTTGAAAGACAAAGATCGTGCAGGAAAGATGAGATCATGAGTTGTGTCTTTGCTATGGTTTCTTTCAGTATTCTGCAGAATTATTTTGCGTATGAACTGTACCAACTCTCTCTTACAAACTTTTGTTTCAATGAGCCTGTAGTACATGCTGAAGCTGGCAAGGAAGTCAGGAAGGTGTATCAGAGGACACTGTCTTTTCACACGTAGTTATATGTACTACCAGTTTGGTTATTTATCTTAGGGGTGATGCTTATGCTGTTGCAGAGGCCGAAGTATGTGTCAGAAAATAGAGTAGTTGCTACGATCATGAAAAAGGTTTAGTCCTTGCTAAATAGTGGAGGGAATTTGGGAAAAGGAAATTGTAAAAATAAAAAAAAACCATCCTCAAGTGTTTTTAACCACTCAGGCTATTGAATAGAGGAGAAATACACCTCTACACCTCTGCCTCCTTTATGTGAAACTTGGCCCAACAAATATGTTTGCAAGTGCTTTCTGTGTTTAGGCTTGCAGGTGAAAAAAATTTGCAGGGAACTACCCAGAGAATCTTGGGTTTCTGAACAATTCAGAAGTGTTAAGACAAACAGTTTTGCATACTCCTGCTCACAAAACATAGGCCCAAGCAATACTAAGCAGCAGCTCAAAGGGGATTTTAGGAAGTTGGTAGCAAATAAATTTCACTCAGACGCCTGAAAGTAGCAAATGGATGGATGCCTGGGTTTACTGATTCAGCCCCAACTGCCTACCATGCATGGTTGGCTTGGCCACACTGGGAAGCACTACTCTGCCATGAGTGAGGTGGCAGGCAACATGCATTCTAGCCTAAGTAACTGTTGCCAAGGGTCTGCCATATGACTTTATACTTGCTGATAGTTTTATTTCTCCTTCCAAAACAGGCAGAAACTGGACTTTTATCGTGTTTTCTTCTCAAATTACTCTAGGTACAGTTTGTTATCCCAAAGTAAACTTTGCGTAACCTTGCTTGCCACTGGGGAGAGAGAGAGAATTCATTTGAACAGGCATGGTTTGTGTGTGCATCTGGTGCATGGAACTTTGTCCTACAACTGCGTGGCATAAGGGGTTTTGGCAAGTCACTAGTATCATTTTTATGAAAACAGATTAAATATGTTGCTTGTTTTAAACCCCGTCCTCTGGTTGATCCCTAGGAGAGAATGAAGCATTTCTTCCCTGGTGCTCATGCCATTTAGCTTTTGCCAGACACAAGGAAAACAGATTATGGCTTTTAAGAGCTAATCTTTGGCTTTTCTGCAGGTCTGTATGAGAATTGACATGTTTTTTGGGCGCCTTGAGTACAAAACAGTTTAGCTTAGCAGCATAGAAGCCTAAACAGATTTAATTCACAAGCTTCAGTAGTCATATGAGTAGCTACTTAGGTTCATTTTAAGCCTAGCAAAAATTACACGTACAAACTACACGCAAAAGAGGTCATGCAGCTTTTTGTACTTAACTGCATTGGTCTAAATTAAATTGGTGCAACCTTTTCTTTAATGCAAGCAATGGCTGAGTTAAATGCTACTATCAGCTGGAAAAGGCAAATTGTCAGTATCAACATCATACAAGTGGCATAGCTTACTTTATCAGTAATGTAGTAATGGAAGGATTTTGGATTAGCAGTTCCAGCTTCCTCCCAACAATTGTTCTCTGTTTCAGAGGATGGGGGTAAACCCAGACTGAACTTGTTCAGATGGACCTGAACCATTGTATGGTGAAAGGCTACAATAAGCAGTGTGACACTCATTAGTTGAAGGTGTTTGTAAGAACTCCCTTCTCAAGTTTAACTCTGAAGTAACCAGAAACTTACAAGTTCTCATGTATTTATTTACTATTAAGAGTTTCTATTGGAGATCCTTGTCTTGTAAAACCACTTGTCCAGGAAGAACAGTCCCTGGACCATTCTTCTAAAGAGTTATTGTTCTTCACTAGCAGTGGCATCAATCTTTCTTGCACAGGGTAATGTTAGGATAAAGTAGCATAACACAAGCCACAGGGCTCTTTTCTGGAGGAGAGCATGCACACGACTTAGTACACAGCCTCATCAGCTTTTCGTATGGTTTCCAAAAGGCATTTAATTTCTAGCATAATACTGGGCAGTTCCTGCTTAAGAGGAACATGCACACTGAAGTCAGCCTGTAATACCAAGTGCTGACAGTTCCAGCAGGGTTGTTGAACTGTGTTTACATAGTGCTGAAAGCAAGCAGCAATGTACAACATGAACTGTTCCTGTGGTCTTCACTTGCCCTGACGGGTCAGAAGTCATATTTTTCAAGGAAGCATTCTGTAGAGTTCTGAACAGCTGTAACACTGAGCTTTGTCTCCTATTCTAAAAATAGAAACCATTATAAACCAGTGCTGCAGTGCTTTTTTCTTTTTTAACTGCTCAGTCTAATCTGTAGCCTGCAGCCATTGCTGAACCGCTAATAAAGAAGTACAAGCTAAGTTAGCCAGCAATTTTTCTTAAATTCAGTGAAACCAATGTAACAGCTCCTTTTGTTCAAGGCACATGATGCTGCATTTGGTGGGGAAAGCCACGTTCTCAGACATATTTCTGCAGTTTACCTTTGACTTCGCATAATGAACGCTTTATTGGGGGTGGCTTTTTCATTTTAGAAAACTTAAGTGGCCCATATACTCATATTCTAAAATAACTAGAAAAGACAGTTAGTGTGCATGTAAGGTGTGCATTTGTTTGACCTTATCTAGTGCAAAGAGTTTTCCAGTAGAAGATATGGGGGGGTTGTAGCCCGTTTACATTCCCGTAAGGCATATCCCAAGATTTCCTTAGCATGTGCAAAGGATGACAAATATCAGTACTTCATACAACTATATTTAATAAGTTATTACAGAAAAAATAAAGTCCAAACTACAAAGTTTAAGCAGTTGTAAGCAATAGCAGCATTGAGCTCCATGTTTAGTCACAGTACTGCAGTTCCATACAAGCATTAGTCCAAGCCAAAAAGGAAGAAGCCTTGTTAGTTACTAGCAAAACAATCTAAGAGAACATGTAATAAAAGATACAGTACATTTAAAATTAGTTGAAAAACAAGTACAGAGATCTTAGCTGTGAATGCTCTAAAAGTTATGTCCATTATTTTGACAGTAAAATTACAAATATCTAATACTTTATACCCCAACAGAACTACATCCAGGAAAAAAAGAAAATAAAGCAAAAAAAGGCCCAAATTACCTCCTGTTAGCACCCTGGTTTTCTACTTACTGCTAAACATTTGCTCCTGAAAATTTAAGTGTGTCAGAATTGTGTGACCAATGTGATTTCTGACCAGCTACCCATTTGGGGTATAGAGTAGTCACTAACATGAATATAAAATACTCCGTGGTATGATAACACTATAGCAGCAGAGATTAAGAAGTTGGTCTGGTTTAAAAAAAAAGAAAGGAAGGCAGGAAAAGAAAAATGGGGTTAGCTGACATCGTACAAACTAGCATAAAAGCAACTACATACAAGCCAGGTTAAACAAAAGAGACATTTCTACAAATCTGTGACTAATCTTTCACTCATACCTTGCAAGTAGAGATGTCACAATACTGAAATAGGAACATGGGAGCTTTTCCCACTTAAGCGCCTTTTTTTTTTTTCTTTTTCTTTTTTTTTTTTTAACTACTCTAACAGATAGTGAAATCAGCAAAGTTATTTGCTAACTGCAGAGTTGCAATACAATTTGTTTTAGCCCATGCCTTGCTAGCAGGCTATAAAATACAAGCATGTAGGCAGAAATATAAGCATAAACTTTGTACCACTTAGCAGGAATTTTTTATTCCCCTTTCATTCCTTAATCTCCTTTGTTTGCAATTTGTGTACATTCCAACCAGTAGTACCTAATTTGAGTCTAAATTTTACTTCACTATTTGATCTAGTCTATACATTACTTACAGAACTGAACACACAGAGGATACACAATAGACCAACTCTGGACACATTTCCGCAAGTTACAGATGAGCCACTCTAACACTCTAGCTTATGTTGGTCTAAAAGGTCATCGATAACTTGTCCAAGTAATTGTTTTGTCTAGAGAAAGTCATTGTATGCCCTGTTTACGCAACACCAGTTTTAGTCTGGATTGTTCAAGGTGCCAGAACAGAGTTGCTGGCTTCAGGAAGGGGTTTCTGCTGGCTGCATAGGGAAACAAAGGTGAGGGAAATGGAAGTGAAGTGAAAGGTGTTTCCATACTGGCACACTTGGTGTTGCCAGCACAAAAGAAAAATAAAGGACAAAGACACAAGAGAGGCAGAGAAGAACGGAGAAAGACAAAGAAGCTGAACAGATGTTCAGAAGTGGTGGCAATATGGGTTACTGCATTGCTACCAGGAAATGACCATACTATATTTTGCATTAAGTGGGCAGCTACCAACACGATGTGGTAACTTCCTTAGAAAATGATGTGGGTACCTACAGTCTGCTCCATGCTGCCACCGATAAACGTATGCAGGAAGGAAGTTGTGCAGGAAAGGGTCAATTCAATAAATAACATGGTGGCAAAATACAATGAAAAATATATATTTTAGGAGGTTCAATCTAAGACTATTGAAAAGAGAGTCTATCAAGTTCATGACAAGAAAAGAAATGGAGCATTATGCTGAATGGGCAGGGTCAAAACCCCGTTTCAATAGATTTAGTTCCTTATAACGGCAATAGTATTTCATCAACACTGGTGGTGTATAAATCTAGACAGCGAACTGGTACTGTGACATCCCTATTATCTCCCTAAATCATTTTGATAAAGGAAAAGGCTTTTCAAAATATCATGTTTTTTCTGCTTCATTCTGTCATTTTATTGCCCAATTCTTCGTTACAATTTTCCAATCACTTTACATAACCAACCATTTTCATCATTGCCACACTATTGTAAACCACATCAGCAAGTTAATACATAAAGCTTTGCATTTCAAAAAACTAGACACTTTAGTAACAATATTACAAAGATTTTAGCTTCAAAAATAACTGAAAATGAAAAAAATAAACTTTTAAAGAATTAGCATCATAAAATTAATTTATTCCAAGTAAAAATACAAAATAATATTAATGACATTGACCAGATATGAAAGTCTCTCCCAGAAACAACTATATTAATGGTTGAGAAAGCACTCCTTAAAGAAAATACGAAATAAAAATGAAAAATATGTAAATATGTTTAATTTTTTTCTTAGCAAAAAATCTCTCTAAAAATAACAATGAAAATTTGTCTCAGTACAAAGGCTACATTACTATTGAAAAAATACCAGCATGAAGAAAAGGTACATATTTGACAGTAGAAAAATGATTTTAGTGAATCACAATGTCTAAAGTCTGCAATGAAAATAAATCTGCAATAAAGATTTATGCCATTTTTCTTTTCATTTTTCTTTTTTTTTTTTATACAAACAGTACAAACAGTATTGCACATAACAACAAATAGTCGAGGTTAGGTTAGCCTTCAAAAAAATCGACTAGTTCAAGTCTCACATCAGAAAAGGCCACAATAGGACCTGTTGTACCCAGGGGCTCCTTAGTCAAGTTGCAGTTCAGAACTCCATATTTTAAAAAATAGCTTTTTTTGAAGGACCCTCTTTTAATATAACATATTAACAACTCGGGGGCACATTCATTTACAAAAGAAAAGGGAGCATGTCATAATTTAATAAACTAAAAAAAGTTCTCTTTAAAAAAATACAAACAGAAGAACTCTCACAATTCTGGTCAGTCGTGCATAATCACACTTGATTATAAATATACAAATTAAGGGAAAATAGTTTTTCACCTTCTATTCACAACTTTCAGCACCAAATGGAGTTTGTTTACACCTGTTCTTTGTGATGATTTCGTTTAGATTTAATCCAACATTATGGTATATTGTACATTTTCCAGCTTCTCTCTCTCTCTCTCTTTCTCTCTGGGGGTATTTTTCTACATGAAAGAGGGGGATTTCTTCAAAAAGGTTTACTTCTTTCACATAATTAGGTAGATTTCTGTAGGTTAGCTATGATCTTTAATATTACAGTTATAAAGCTCTAACTTCTTCATTTTCAAAAAAACTCAAATAAGCATGAAAAAAATAAAGTTACCCATCTGTTAAATCATTTTTCTTGCAGAATTAAATTAATATATATTTTTCTGAATAAACTTACTTAGAAAATATCATTTTCTTTCCTATATTTCAAAATTGAGGTATTGCAAAAGATCATGTCAGTCAGAAAGCATGCCTTTTTCTTTAAAAAAAAATCATCAGCCAACTGTTGAAAACTGTCTAGATACAAAAAGTAGTGCATAACAAAATGTCTTGTACAGATGAAAAAAAACCAACAGAAAAGACACCTGGGCTGGGAAAAGCAATATCACAAAACTGCCCAGAAGTAACTTCAAAAGGGATAATTATAATAAGCATTTTAAACCAGTAAAAAACTATTTTTCTTTTTTTTTTTTCTTTTTTTTTTTCCAAAAACAGAAAAAATCCTTTCAAAGCCAATACTCGCAACTAAACATTGGGAAAAACAAATTACTAAATTAGACACAAACAAGGACATCACAACAAACAAAACCCAGAACATATAAATCTACTATGCGGTGTCATATCCAGTCAGATTGTCCCCAGAACTGCAAAACCAAAGGAGGAAAAAGAAAATAATAGTGTACACATTCTCACAATCATTAGTATATACCAAGTGTGTTTGTAGTTTTATGCTATCTGCAGCCCCATAGTTCATGCTAAAAAAATGTCCACTGTGTTAGCAGGTCTTAATTGTGTTCAAGCTTCACAGGATACATCCAGGGATTAGAGAGAGAACGCCACATCCACAGAGCAGACATCTCATGTTACATTTTCTATGCAGACATTTCTTTAGCACCACTTTGTTTCCTAACTTTCTTAAATGTGCCTAGTTTATTAGTTTGACAGACTATATAATCGGTAGTGTATGTACACTAGCATGAGCTCTTTGGTTTTCTGGACAAGGTCTGCAGCTACGTAAATGATGCAAGCAGTAGGAGAGAGATTGTAACTAAGAGCTCATTTCTGTTTATGTACCTGTTATGAACTGTCAAAAATGTGTTAATGTTGGATACAGAGGCTTTAACAGTTAAGTTTGATCACAGTACTAGACATAATCACTTTACTATATAAAATAAATTGCACGATATATAACAGAGCACCGCAAAGTACTTCATCTACCATCCACAAATTTTTTTTAAGAATATCCTACAGCTAGTTTTATATTGGTTGTAATATAGGTCATTCTGTAATGGGCTGATCCTAATTTCAGAAGCATTACATTTACTGAGGCATGCCTTCCTCCAGTCAGTAATCAATTTGTTTTGTTACTGAGTATTTTGTAGCCTATGTAAATTCATAATTTGTGCATTGTGGGCAGGTTTTATATTAGACATATATAAAATTTATTGCATGCAGCAACCTGATTAAGTAAACATGCAGTCAAAAAATATTGACCTTCCTTGGAAGCTTTCCTGTATGCTATACTGATCTCCTTTCAGCAGCCATCACTATTTTAATCACATATTCATTTTTTAATTGATACCCTAGCCTGAATAGAGTATTATGGTATTAGTAATACCATTTTAATAGCAGCAAAAGCTATTGCAGCATACATTTACATAACACTAAAGACCTAACAAAAAAAAAACCAACAAAAAAACCCCAACAAACCCCCCCCAACAAAACAAAAACAAACAAACAAACAAAAAACCCTCAGCAAAACAAAAGAAAAAAGTCTGATCCAGCTTATGAGGTATCATCCTTACAAGTCAAAATGGAGAGCAACTAAAGGCTTATTTTCTTTAAGGGTTCTTACTATTCTAAATGACCCAAACTAATGATTGCTGAATATCTGTTTAAGTTTTTGCTACATCTGCCACCTACTTGTGAATATTACCTTTGGTAAGTCATCTGCTAGGGGCAAGTCTAAATTTCTGAAAATAAGTGCATGCTCCAGTTTAAAAATAAAAATAATTATAATAAAAAAAAAATCTTCATCATATACACATCAGCCCAGTGAAGGCCGATGAGAATGGCAGTCTACATAATGTCACTAGTGACAAGTCTTGTGTAGGAAATTAAGGTACCAAGCAGATGTTTGTGTGAATCAAAGTGCAAAATCAGTACAGTTACACTCTGCCGGTTTGTATTATACTGGACACTGAGTTCAGTAATGTGACTGTAAATAATAATAATAGTAATAGTAATAAAAAGACCCATATCTTCATTAAAGTCGCGGACGAATGCACAGATTTCCAGAACACTAAGCCCTGAGGCAGCGCTCTCTTTTCACACAATTTTATCTACTCCAGTACTTGTTGCTGGGGGAGGCCTGGGGTTCAGCTCCAGCGGAACGGGACATGGCGGGGCCGGTCACCTCCCTCCTTTACCAGTGGTTTGTGGAACTCACGCCCAGCACGAGAGTGTATGCTTGCCCAGCAGTATTCACAGTAATACTGCAAACAGGTAACGTTGGCACAAAAGAATGGAGCAAATTTTCCACCACAGCGAGTGCCCTGGCATTCATCACACATCTGATCATCCAGCACGTATGGCTTCACTTCCACCTGCACCAGGAAGAAGAAGAGCTGTCAGAAGATTACAGAGTTTTGCTAAGTATGAAAAGAAGGAATGGTATTTTAATTCATTTGACTTTTCTGCATCAGTTGAAGATTTTCAGCTGATGCTGGATTAACCCAAAGACTTTGGTAGTTAAATTTTCATACCACTTTACTTGTAAGAAAACCTCAAGGAAGAAGGATGTGTTTTGGTAACCATTCAACATTTCTTGGAAAATTTAGGTATGTGAAAGTACTAAGATGGAAATACTGTAAAAATAGCATCTCTAAAGATTTTGCTGCTGTCTAAGAAACCTCCAGGAATGTGAATACAGTTGTTACGGGGGCAGGGTGTGAGAGAGCAGCATTTAGGAAAGAAAAATTATAAAGGACAAAATTATACTTCTAAAGTTCAGCTGTTTGCTTGCTGAGTTTCAGAGGCTTTTTCCAGAGAGTGGTTAGGGGGATTTTTTGTCTTTTTTTTTTCTTTTTATGAACTGCACAATTTGGGACAAGAGTAATAAATGAAGATTCAATTTGAACAAGATTAAATGCACTTGTATTAAATACACTGCCTTATGCTGACAAAAATCCATCTGTGGCAATGCCACTAATTATAAATAAACTGGAGAGCTGCTGACTTTTGTCCTACACTCAGTTGTAAACATCTCAGGACTAGAATTTTTCTTGGTTTTAAAGTGCATGTGCCAAACGCAGCAGTATTCTGATACTTGACTCGGCATTTGAAATAGTACTATTACAGAAGTTGACAACATACGAGTTCTTGCCTATGTGCCTGCTCCTAAGAATCAAACCTACACATTCAAATTGAGCATTTATTCATTCTGGGGAAATCATTAGTTCATGCATGTGTAATTCCTATGCTATTAAGGAAAAACAGAATGAGACATTAAGTTGAAAAACAAGAAACATATTATACAAAAAAGCTTTATGCTGAATTTTACTTTAGCATATCCTGATCACATTTTGGTAAATGTAAGTCATTTGAAGTAAAGCTTATAGAGGAAATTCTATTTCTTGCCTAGGGAACAGCTAGAATCACTACTTCATTTTATTTTCTCTTATTCTATGTTATTTTATTTTTTGTTAAATTACACTATACCACTAGTGCTGCATGGAGCAAGTCTGAGTAACTGCCATTTTGCATATCAGATGCCATACCACTAAAATTAGAAGCACCACATAAAATAAGACAGCACTGTCTCAACTGAAATTGGAAGAAAGCAGGTCCAACGTCCAGCACATCTCTGGATCCCCACCTACTCACATTTCCAAAGCATGAATTGTGAAGGTCTGAAATAGATTCTCTTTCTCACACCTTCTCTCATTTTGGTTACTAGTGACACGATTTTTAGAAAGTATGCTGCACAGCTCAGGGTTTTTGATTTTTTGGATTTAAAAACTAATATTTAAGGACTGATTAAGGGATTTCATACTTCTTCAAATTCACAGATAAACCTGCTTTAAATATAGATAAAAAGTTAATGAAACATAAATTATCAATCAGTAACTGAGAAAGGTACTGATGGATGGAAAAAACCTACCAGCTAGCATCATCTGTGGCTCTATCCTGAAGCTTAGAAAAAACCCTATGTTTTTAAGCATGGCTGATATATAAATCTCAAAGGCTTCAACACCACGATTAAGATTCCAAAATTAATCTTAGTCTCTGGAAATTTTTTTCAGAATCCAGCAGATGAGAAATACTTCAGAACAGCCTTGTCTTACGTACAGTCATGACGTAAAGTAGCACCGTAGAAAATAGTTTGAAGATTTAAAAGTTGTGACCTCACCTAATTTGACAAAAAGTTCAGATTTTTAAAGAGAAAGTAAAAATAGCTTGGACTTTACAGCTGTGTGACTTTATCTGTACACTGCACATAACAGACACAGCCAGTACCTGTCATATTATTTTTTAAGAGTTTTCTATCAGATTAAGTAGAAAACAAGGCACCTCTATTGTAAAAATCCATAGCAGCAGTGCATGCTGTCCTGTGAATAATTCTAAATGCCCAGTCCCCCAAATCATAGGTGTTATTTGTACAAGTAACCGAGAGATGAGGAAAGAAGGTCTAACAGAAAAAAATATCTTGGAAATTAAGGTGTATTTTCTTCTAATGTCTTCAATTCAGATTTCAGTAAATAATTTCACTTGGTACTTGAAAAGCCCTTTAGAAATCAGGATTTCATACTGAACAATCCCTTCTCATTTCCTCCCCTTTTACCTATCAAGCATCTCTTAGCATTTGGGTTTGGTTAAATAATTCTCAAGACTTTTGAGGTCAGCATTACCTATTACATGTATGATAAAGCTGTGATTTAGGCATCTCAAGTCTTGATGCACATTGCTGAGAAAAAATGTTGCCTAACAATAGCAGAAGTGCCAAAAGCTATGTAAGCAGCCACTAAGTAAAAACTGTTTATGTACAGTCCGCAAACATCCAAAGGAGGAGGCAAAAAAGCTGGGAAATTCTATGGCATTTCACCTTCAGAATTCAAAACAAAACAAAAATAAATGAGCTTATAACCAAATATTTTCTGGTTTTAGGACTCAATGTTATTTCAGATGTTTAAGGCGTATTTTTTCACTCTGCTTTAGCTGCTTAAATAAGCTTCTAAGTAATTAGCAAATGTCATCTGAAGAATAGAGGTTAGTGTTCTCCAACACAATATTAATGTAAAGATGTTTTTCATTTCTGTACAGTTTTGTGAGTAACAACCATTCTGTACCATGCTATTTTACTTACCCGTTTATCAATGTCATTATGTTGGAGCTGGACAAAGCGAGCGCTGATAGCAGCAATATAGCTCTGCTGATTGGAGAAAGCCACTCTGCCAGCACCTTTTGGATACTTCAGCTCTGGGTCTGTATCAATGCCAGCATAGCAGACACCTCCATATAAACGGTCCATAATCATTGCCAATTCAACTGCAAGGAGTCAAATATTAAATAGTGTAGATTTAACATTAATAATAGTGTTGCATTTGCTTTGTTGCATAAAAAAAAAACCAACCCTACTGTTTGCTTTAGCTACTTGTCTTCCAAAATCTAAACCAGGAAATCCAAACCCTGGTTCTAACAGAATGAATCAATCCGACACAAACTATAGTAAAATATAAAAGCAAAAAGTAGAATCTGTAAAAAGAAACTTGGTGTGACTGAAGTGTGGGGAAAAAATGCAGAGTTACAATGATAAAGTAAGTGTCAGGTCAACTGTTTCAGAATTTATCATATTGTAAATTAAAACTCTGGTATCTGGGATTAGATATTCATGATGTCTCCAAGCCTCAGTCAGGCTTGTTAATGCTAGTTTACATATAAGATCACTTAAAGATGTTCCTATATTTAGAACCTGGTACATTGCCCTAGCTACTAAGGTTGAAAAGACATTAGGGAAGTGTTTTACATTTGCAACAAAAAGCAAGCCTACATTTTAGGTACAACTTAGTATTTTTTGTAGAACATTAACTTGATGGTGATCTTTTAAATGGTTTGGTGCTTTTTCTGACACTTCAGAGTAACTCCGAAGAAGTTATAAATACAATTCAGAAAATAAGGCAGGCTGAATGCATGGCTGAGGAAACATAGAGGAGGAAAATTAAGGGAAAAAACTGAAGGCAGTGGAGACAAGGCAGGCAAACTATGCCAAGATGTGTGATCACCATACCAAGATCTCTGTAAAATTTGAAAGGCAAACAAATTTGTCAGATGGATGAGGGACAGACCCTCACACAAAGCAAAGACCTGGGACCTGTACAGGCTCTGCCAAGTCAGCTTTATGCCAGTGTGTGAAAACACTTTCAGCAGCAAGTGAAAATTGAGCTATCCAAGATAAAATGAAAAGGATGTACTAAATATTTAAATCCTTGCAGTTCTCACAGAATTCTCACTAGTTCTTATATATAGAGACAATTTTTCAATAGAGTATGCATGTGTGTTTGTATAAATGTGTGTGCCACATTAAGGGAAGACCATATGCTCATTTGTCCATTTGCAACAAGCAAACAAACGTCCAACTCATTCTATCAAACTAGATAATATTCTTGCTCTAACCAGGCAGGGATAACTATCAGCATAAAGTACTGAGTAGTAGATTCTTCTACTTTCTAATGAGTTGGAATCATACTTTAGGTAATGATCTCAAAAAGTGACAGTACAGAATAAACATCAGGAACATTTAAACACCTGGTAGTTCCAGTAAGTCACTCTTGCCAATAAACAAAGACTATACAGGATTCCAGGGCAAGGAAACCATGTAGTGTTCAGACATCTTAGGAAAAACTTCTGTGTCAGTTCTTTAAAGTTGCAAAACAAGAAAAACGGGAAACTATTTGTCTGATTTGGAGAAGTTAACTAAAGACATTTATCAAATATAATGCATTTCAAATGTCATCTATGATGGGCCAAATGACATACGGTTTTATAAAGACTATAATTAGAAATGAGCTAATGTTTAATTGATACTATTTACATAATTACTGTGTTATAATTATGCATTATGTTAACATGGCGAGGAAAGTGAAGGCTGCCAAGAAACCTGGGCTGGGAGAAATCTTACTGACTACAATGGCTGGGGGACCTTGCGCACAGCTTTCCAAAAGGATTTGGATTAGGAGAAACATCAAGTGAGGAGCTGAAGTTCTAGTGTGGTGAAAAGTGGCTACCAAAGGAAAGAGGGCTACTGGGAAATCTAATCCAGAATTCTTTCTTCCAGACAATGACTGAGGGGCCTTGTCTACTACAGCCCTGAAAAAATAGGATTAGATTTGAGAGGATGAAAAAGAGGAACCATGCGGCTGACTTGGATTGAGGATGGAGAAGGACTACTAACACGTGATGGCTGACAAAAGATGGAGCTAGGAGAAATGTTCCAACTTGCTTCATGACCTCGTCATTGGCTCACCAAGAATATAAAGGTTAGGAAGACAGTGTTGGGAGCAGTACTGAAAATGGGCCTTCAAAACAAACTGGGAGCTGCCAGGACATCTGGACTGGGATAAGTCTTTCCTCTGACCAAAAGCTAAGGGGTCTTGTCTATGGCTCTGCAAATTAAAGTGAATAAAAAAAGTTAAGGGTGAAGAAAAAAAGATACATAAAAAGAACTACATCAGGAGTGGGTCTGGAAAGTGGTCTTCAGAAGAGTGGGCCACCAAGAGGCAGGGGCTGGGAGAAATTTTTCTCTGGACAGTGGCTGAGAGGCCTTCCCTGTAGCTTCAAAGGAAAATTAGGCTTAGGGTTGAAATCGTAGAACTACTGTTGGAATTGGATTAGAATGGGGCTTGGAGAAGTTTGTCTTGTAGTCAAACGAAAGGGGGACTTGTCTGCATCTCAGCAAGTCAGTCAGGTTAAGGATTAAGATGGTATATGTTACAAAAACACAGCCAAGTTCTAGGATATTTTGCAAACTTGGGAAACTGTGTCTACTGGAAAACCTAATTAGTAACCTATCTTAAAAATAAAAATTGTTCACAGATTGTATTTTGTAGACAGGAAGACTTAGTAAGTGATAAATATTTGGAAGAGACATATACTATGTACCTTTTCTCATCTTTTCTGCTTAGCGTGGACCTCCCTACTACATGCCCTATGTTTTCCTTCTACTCACCAGCTCGGAGGGGCCGTGGAACTCCTCCAACAAAGATAGTTTTTCTTGGATCCAAAGGCTGAGACCCATCCATCACAAAGTCACTGTCACTTAGGTTCCAAGGTCGAATTTGCACCTGTATTAAGGATTGGGTTTAGTAGAGGAATTTGGCAACTCCATTAAAATGAAAAAAAAAAAAAAAAAACAAAAAACAAACAACCAAAAAACAAACCTGCTAAATCCTTCTATGATTAAATATAATTTTAACCTAGCAAAAGTAGTAAATCGGTGGTATAGGCACCAAAATTAAATTTGAGAACACATCGTATCTAGTGTTTGAAAGAATGCGACAATTCATTTATCACCTCTAGAGGCCAGACTTGAGTTAAATCTCATCACTACAAACACCTACCTTATTAATTCCCTGCCCCTGATCGCCATTATAATAAGAAATCTGTGAAAGGACTTTCAGAACATTTTACTGTGTATGTATAATTGCAGTTTGGGTTTCCTGCTTTCCTGACATGACATACAGCGATCCACAAATTTTAAAGCACTGACAGAAGTGGAGAAAAAATTAATTTCTGTGCTTGGATACAAAAGGAATTTTTATAATGTGCGAATGCTCACTTCTCTTAAACAGCAACACACTTGATAAGAAACATTTAGATTACAGAGAAAAAATACTGTTCAGAAGTTACTTGGATAAAGCTGTTCACCCATCCATTTTTTGATCCTAGAAATCACATAAGCATGCTCACCATGCTATAATACTGGGTCGTTCATTCATCTGCACTAGCTTTGCAATAGTGTTTTTAAGAGGCTGCATTTTTTTATCTAATTATATTTCTCAGTAGTTTTCATCTAATCTGATGTATTCATAGCCACAAAAAAAATGAGCATTAAGGAGTGTAAGAGATGTTAATCTGCTGTTCACGACTTCTATTCTGCTGTAGCTGTCTGCATTACTTGTTTTTATGCTGCAGTTTATATAAGGTAAATGAGACCTAAATTATAATTTGATTAGCTATTGCATGCAGAAAAAATACTAATTAAGAAAACTAATGATGTACAGGGGTATTTGAAGCTATCTGGATTTTAACTGGTGGAGGAGGGGAGCTCCTTAATTTCCTTGCAAAAGGATTTCTTTTCTTTCAAATAACATAGAGGAAACAATGATAATCCAATTGTTTTACAGCTAATATTTTAAAAGGATGCATGTTCCTGTGAGATACCAGAAGTATCAAGCATAAATGTTAACTGAACATGACATTTATCAGAGAGTAGCAAATGTTAAAACCATGTTATGCTGACATAGAAAGTCAAATTAATGTAACAGCAAGGACAGCAACAGGAAATGGACAAGTCAATTAACTGTAGGTATTTCTTTATTTATTGACTGAAAAGACTACCAGCAAATGGGTTAGCAAGCAGTGTAAGTACCATGGCATGAGCTACTTACTGGTTTATCCTTGATCGTGGGACTTGACACACACAGGTAAAGTTTCCCATCTTCTTCCAGGCAGGCATCTATCAGAGCTTGTACAGAGCTTTCTTCCTGGAACAGCAGAAAGGCATAACCTTGGAAAGGATAAAGGCACAAGAAAGAAAAAGATCAGATTACTTCATCAAGCATTTTTTTAAATAAAGAAAACCCCAAGAGCTGAATAAGATACACAAATTACAAATGACTGGTAAGGCTGTTAGTTTGTTTTCATAAATTCAATGCAGTGAGTACCCACATACAGTATTGATTTCAGAATGGAGACAAGAATGTTTGCAGCATAAGAGTGTGTTTATTTGATTAATTAAGGATTTTGAGCAGTGAGAATATAGGCTAGTGACCAAGGGGTTCTTACTATCCAGCAACTGTATCTGAGCTGCTTATCAGCAGTATCTGCCGGTATCAGTGATTACCATCTTACAATGGAGGCACCAAGTTTCTGATTATTCTATACAATGAATAAATATTAAAAGAAAGGGTCAGAAAAGTGGACAGGTAAACAGATAAATAAACTTCTATGCTTACGTACTTAATTATGAAAAAAATGCTTACCTAAAAACAGTAAGCGTGAGCAAAATAGAATGGCATGCCTTCTGTTTTATTATGTGCTTCTTATTTAAATATAAATAGCAACCTGGTGTTGCTATTTATATTTAAATAAAGCAGTTCAAAAGAAAGAAAGAAGTCTGGTAAAAATTGCTCTTAGTGACTCAAGAGTTTTAGGACTTCAAATTAGCCAGTAAAACTGTGTGTGGCATTCAGTGCTCTTCTGAATGCAGCTGGCAAGAATGCTTGCTTCACTTCTACTTAATGTTGTGAAGTTTGAATGAAGATTTGACCCAAGCAGCCCATGCTTTTGCTGCCTCAGAAGTGAAACCAATACAGCACACTCTATATACCAAGCAGAGCCATCTAAAGACTGGCTGCTAGACTTGAATACAGCTGCTCAGTTAAGAGGGCTTTCTGTTGAGCATGCATTGATTGCTCTTTTGCCCCGTAATCAGTACAACTCAGTTTTCTCACTGAATGTGAACATGTTGGCTTTGACCTTTATAATTTGGCATTTGGGTGTTTTACAGGCTACTTCTTTTCTGAAAACCTGCAGCAATTAGAGGCAGCTGGGTTTTGAGCAGCGGCTGCTAGACTTCCTTTGCTTGATAGACTTCCTCTGCCTAAGACTCTTGACACAAATAGTGCCTACATGATGATATACGGTATTTAAATTATGACAAACTTTGATATAGATTTACACAGTCTATTTGCTGTTATTATTGTAGTGACTTACCCTAATTTTTCAGAATAGAGTGAATACTATTTTATATGTCCTTTTTTAGGTAAATACTACACAGCAATGATATATGAAAAAAAATATTAAAGTTAAGATAGACACTGAAAAAACATTTTCCTTTGTTATTATCTACCAAATTACCTCTTCCCCTGCTATCTCTAGTCCTGTGTAGCTTCTCAAAGAATATTAATTCTATGCAGCTGTTTTCAGAGACAAGAAAAGGTTTGTGTTAACAACACAGACATAGCCCAGAACACTTCTAGAAAGGCTTGCCCAAGAAAACAAAATAGCTTGATCGTCACTCTTACTAGCAAACAAGGAACCTGCATACCTAGAGTCGGAGTGGGTTAAAGTTGCTAGTCCCAGTAAAAAGTGACTTTTTAAGTAAAACCATTGGTTCCCCCTCTAGCAGAAGTAAGTATCTTAAAACAGTCCCTAAAGACATGAATGCACTTCAATATTTTAGTTTTAGATTTTACAAAACTAACTACACTAATTATGAAAATAATTAGCTCGCGGTCACTATTACTTTTAGCATTATTTTCCATCTCGGCACTTGTTATTCCTCACTTCATACTGTCTCTTCTGATTACATTCAGTAATAAAAGCAAAAAACTTTATACAAATTAAAGTATCGTTAGTTTAGCAGTTCTTACAGCCTTATAAAATGCTCCAGTCTGAAAACTAGATACTTGAAAAGACTACCATGGCAACTACACCTCCAAAGCCAACTGATCACACGTTATGGCTCAGCCCAATCCTTGCTTTGTATTTTATATAAAAATGCCTTGTAAGACAAATTCCCAGAAGATGCAGTGCAGATCTATGAGTAAGAGTGTATGTACTTTCATGAATACTTTAAAAGAATGTTTTACAATACATTTAAGTGAATATAAACATTTAGGATTTATCTTCTGACCAGACCAAAAGACTTGAACTCTAAAAAACCAGAATTTTGTCTATTTCAGACTTTTATAATCTTAAAACAGCAAAATCTCTTCAGCAGAATGAAAATTGGAAAATGCTTTTTGTGTCTTAATGACTTAGTGAAAATCTGGGCAACAGCCTGGGATGCTTCTTTCTTCTGTGAAGCTTTTTCAGGTTTTTCTGGGTCATGCTAAGAGATTACATCTGTGGAAACTGGAGTTGACAGCCATTTGAGGGGACAGTAAGTGGTATGACTGTAATTTCCCAAACCAGTTAAAATTAACCAGGTACTTGTTAATTTTCTCTGGCTGCTAGATAGATTACAAGAACAGTCCACGTTAGTAAGAATTCAGTTTTCTAACCTGGAGCTAGTGCCCACCATGAAGTTTAATAAGCAAACACTTCCTCAATTCTCTAGACCTCAGTGGCTGTAACACGTTCTCCCACCTGCTATGGAGTCTGTGTAGCCCCTCTAAAGACACACAGGTAAGCAATTTACAACAGCAGTCTTCAATTAATCTAGACAAGTAAGGAGGCTGGACTAGTATGACATGACATCCAGTATTAATTCAAAACCTGGTGACTGCATATCTATCTCCCAATTATTCAAGAACTTTTGATACTCAAGATTAATGAAGATTACGCTGAAAAAATAAGTAACAAGAGCTCAGATAATATAAGGATCATGTAGAAGCTGATACTGACATGAAAGATATCTGCCAAAGTTAAAGTCATCTTTATTAATCTTCTAGAAGCGCACAGGGATGCAAACCCCTTAAAATCCAGAAAGGTGCTCTGAACTCAGATTCTAGCATATAAAATGAAACTGAAAAATACCAAGGTCAGAACTGACATTGCATAAAGAATTATCTCACACTAGATACAATGTAATAATGAAGTAACTTTTTTGCACAGCAACAAAACACCATTTTTAATATCTTCAGCCACAAACTAAAGAAAAAACAGCACACTAATCTGTAAATTAACAGTAATTCATTTTATTTTTCTGTCAGTTATGTTAAATGCTATGTTTGGCTATAACTTTATAAAGCTCTAAGAGTATTCCCTCCCGAAGAGATTCTCAAAAATGTCTACTTTAGTCATTATATCGTGTTCTGATATTTCTATTCCTATTTTACTACAATATGAGATGAGCCTAATTCCCCAATCTAATCCCCAAAGTTTTACTGAAGCCAGCTCACTTCTAACATTCAGAATACTGGAGAATTATAGGGACATGTAGGTTTAAAGAAAGCTAATCCATTTTTAAAGACAGTAGGTGAGGTAATTAGTAAGATAATCAGTTTCCAGAACAAAAATGTATTAATTCAAATAAGTTCAATTATTTAGCAGAGAGTTGCTTCAAACTCCTCAGCATTGTATGCTTCAGCACATTGTCCTCTCCGTGCATCACAGGTATCATGTGACTTAAAACATACTTTTCTTTCCAAGAAGTAAAGACAGTTTGATGAACTTTGAAACTTTAATCCTCTACAGCAGAGTCTGGGTAGCATGCAGTGGTAGTATGCTGCAGACAAACTTCAGCTGTGATCCTTTCTTACCTGACCAGACTTTTTAAAGTTTGGAGGGCTTAAATGACTGGTCCTGACTTAGGTTCCACAAAGTAACACAGGCGAGATAATTAAAGCCCCAGAAAATAGCAAGGTGCCTGACAACAGCTGACTATATACACACATATATGGCCTCTTGGCAGAGTAAAGGCAACACAGCTCCCTCTTGGCTGTTGGTACATCAAGGCACTGCTGACAGTAAACACTGCACTTGTAATTCCCTGGAAAACAGCAACAACCTATTTTGCTGTAAGAAAAGTCACCACATCTTTTTAAAAGGGTACACAGCAGAAGGAAAGTGAGAAGAAGATTAACCTCCCTGTATTCTGAAGCACAGTGTAGGAGCTCCTCAACCTTGAGCTCAAGGATTCATTATTTGATGGAAAGTAGTACAAGAACTAAGCTCCTTTGTACACGTCTCATTCTGACATCTAAACAGAGACACAATTTCTATATGAAAGAATAATTTAGCCCAGCTGGTCTAATTTCACTTAACCTTGCTGAGAACAAACTGGAACATGAGGCATACCTACTGTGTCCCACAAGCTCGAAGCAAGGTTGTCACTTGAAATTCAAGATAAACTCAGAACTACCATATAATGTCGCTGTAATCTGGAAAGTACATTTTTGCCAGCCTGAACTGTCTGGAAGATCTCCAATTCAATTAGTATCAACATAGGCCTACCTTCCCTAATGATGGGACCTTTCTGTATTACTGAAAGCCTATTTTGTAATAAGGCTTCAGTGAGCTCTTAAAAAAACCATGCTAGAAGGAAAGTTTATTTAGGCACCTGTACTGCCTGTTCTTACAATAGCAGAATCTTGATATTCATACTTATATGTTAAAACCTGTCATGTTAGTACAAATTGCAGACAATCATAGAATAGTTAGGGTTGGAAAGGACCTTAAGACCATCTAGTTCTAACCCCCCTGCCATGGGCAAGGACATACTGGAGTTTTGGCCATAAGTGCATCATGCATGCGTTTTACCCTTTCTTCCTCAATGTAATTAAAGCAAAAACTAGTTGTGAACCTTTATTAGGGCAGAATGTGTATTAAGTCTATCAGGCAAGGGAGAAAATTAAGTTATGGGCCTTGCAGACACCATTCAACTTAGCAAGACTTATTGACAGAATTTTTAAGAGAAGGGTACCTCTTGTCTAGACCAAAATATTTCTCAAGAGTTAAAGATGACCCAACATATCATGCTTTTCATGGCTTACCAGTGTTT
>JANRGW010038899.1:54278-72574 GCA_024733675.1 Psilopsiagon aymara
AAGGCCAGGTTGGACAGAGCCTTGGGTGGCATGGTTTAGTGGGAGGTGTCCCTGCCCATGGCAGGGGGGTTGGAAATAGATGATCTTAAGGTCCTTTCCAACCCTGACTGTTCTATGATTCTGTGAATTTCTGTTTCAGTAAAATATGATTTTTCTGGATTTTGCCACAGAGAAATAGACTTTGCCATGTAATGTGTAACTCCATTTGATAACATTCTTTACTGCATATTTCATTATTTCTCAACATCTCATAGGCACTCAAAAAATACTTAGCTACAAACCACATTTAATTCCCAAAACTGTACAGTGAAAGCCAAGTAAACACATCACAAACTGGGCATCTGCTTACCCAAGACCAACACATGGCGTTTATAATATTGCCAGTTCCGCTACTAACACATCCAAACGGATGCCAAAGGTAAGTAATCCAAAGACTTTTCAGGCAACGGGAATGAAGTGGCCTTATTCAGAATCAAAGCATTAAAATCACCTCATGGATGATACCAATAGAAAAACAGTGCTAAGCTTTACAATGCATTGCAGGGGGTGCGAGATACAGGAGTTGGGGGGTGGTAAATAATACATGTTAAGGCAATAATACAGATGCTCAGAAATAGAAATAAGAACTCTTACACACATTGTCAGCTGCTATCAGCTGCTCTTGCCTAAGTGCATAATATACACTTTCAGTGCCAAAACAGCTGGGTGCCACCAGTCCCCGTTCTCTCAGCAACCTAAATACTGAACTCTCTGGAAATCAATGCATCCTGTAAGGACTGCCTGATCTATCAGGTGATTTTGGTTTTGTTATTATAATAACCAAAACTCAACCACTGACCAAGCCAGAGCACTTTCCCAAACATGCTTACTGTGTCAGGCAAGATTCAGTAAGGGTAACAAAAACCTAGAATGTCTGGGAAAACAGGAAAACATAATACAAACAGTACAGACATGCTTGAGGAATACGTTGTGGACACATCCATGTTGGTCTGCAAACCCCCAAGGTCCAAAATCATAATGCTGGCACTGCACTGAAATAAGCCTTGGTATAACTCACCATGCCGGAGATCATAGTTCCATGTATTTCACACACAACTGTATGTCCTTCAGGTCAAGCACTAGATCTGAGGTAGTGTGCCTAAGCACAACCTCAGGTGACACCATCCTGCTCAGGATGTTAAATGGTAAATCCAGGAAAACATTTGTTCAATCTCAACACTGCAGGAATATTTCTGGACGGACTCCAGCTAGTCCTGAAAACAGGTTACATGTGCTGCACCTAAGCTAATCAACCATACCAACTAATAAATTAGCTAAAGCAGCTTGCTAGAAGTCACTACACATCTGTGGGCTAACTTACAAAAGTAACCAGATAAAGACCCTGGTGGGGTGGCAGTGGTGGGGAAGCTCTCTAGACTGTAAACCACATTTTAATCTTTCAGATTTCATTTTTGATCAGATTAGCCATGGCTAATAGCTCCTGCAGCTTTTTGTGCCTAGACCTAAGAATATCAACAAAGTGCTCCTAACACAGGGGGACTATACTGTGCACCAACACAGTAAACATTCCACAAATACAATAAAATATACCAGTAAGTGGATATTGCAAGTCTGCATTAATACACTCAGGACTGTGAGGGATGTCATCACCTGGATGTAACTATGAAAAGAGAAAGACATGATGTAAAATGGCTCCATGCTGACTCTTGGCAGCAGCTACTGATGTTGGCCTCTCCAAAACTCTTTCTGAATGCTTATCAAAGCAAACAAACAAGAAAATACTGAACTTTGCTGTAAATCCAGACACTGCCCACTGGCCTGACCCTACAAACACAAAAGAGTAATGAAACAGGCTGTCCATCAAAAGGGCACAGAAGCCTGTCTGGAGGTGATGGCGTATTTTCAGAAACAGCAGGAATCGCTTTTATTGCCAGTGGGCACGTTCAAGTAGGTGGGAGAAGCCTTGGAGGCCAGGCTTTATTAATGTGTGAACAAAGATTAGCCTCCACATAATCTCCCCTGCATTCCCACAATCCATTTTTTCTCTTGTTTTTCTTTGAGATTGCTAGCACACAAAAAAAACACTCATTCTCTCCTCTATAATATGTCTCTTTTTTTTTGGGAGGGGGTTCATATTTTCCACTTGAATCATATTCAAAATGTCAGAGAATTTACAGACTATCAATGTAACATGGAAACTAAGGTATTTAGAAAAAGGTAGGGAGGAAACATTTGAATTCATGAGCATCTGACAGCTGAATAAGTCATGTCACTGAATTCTGCACCAAGCATAATTTCAGGTATCTCTTCATTTCACTGTATTTTTTAAAGATATGCCTGATAATGCAGCAAACCAGCTTAAAATAAAAAAGGTTGTTCTGTTTGGTTGGGGTTTTTTTTAAAGGACAATTTTAGCTCTAAACTAACTTCTAATGAAAACCATCAGTGGAGACGTTTTATTGTGGTGCTTCTGTCAATGACTCCATAACAACTTTGGAAAATAAGTGCTCCTTATAAATATAAAATAGACCAAAGTGCTGTGAAAAAAATTATAACAGACGTTCAAACTTTACCCTTCGACTGCTGGTCAAAGACATTCTGTCTTCTACAGAGACACTGCCTCTACGGGATTAGAGTAAATCAAGTACATTTGACCTACCAAGCTTAACACGACTGTAAGTGAATCTCAAAGACAGTGCAGGACGTATGATGCTGCAGCTCTGACTGATAACTAAGAAGTAAGTTATAAATAAATCTGGAACAGTTGGGATTGACTGTTGTTTAGCACTTTTAGACAGACATTCAGGACAACTGGCAGGGGTTTTGAAAGCCATTTCCTATATTAGAATCATGATAAAAATAGATGTGAGGCTGCGTTCTCTTGTCTTCTGCTAAAATAGATCTTGCTCAAAAACATTTTTACATGTTTGGTGAGGTATAACTAGCCTCCTGTCAGATACAGAACTAGATCATAACTGTAAGTCCCATGTTGACCGTATTGAATTAATAAGAAAAGAAGTGGAGATTAATAGGAGATATTAGGGACAAGAAGAATCTGGGTTTACTGTTTTGGTTAGGTTTTCTTAACTTTTAAGTGCAGCAGTCCAATCTCATGAGCTAGGAAGACCCTAAAGACCTACAGAAATAAAATTGAAAGAGAAAATAATTTATTTTACCAATTTTCCTCAGGAATATATGCAGGTTTTTTGAAGTTTGGGGTGTTTTATTGCTGGTTTGGGCTTTCATTTTTGCTGCTTCTGTTTTTAAATTCAAGAAGAGATTATGCATAGTAACTACTCTCAGCAAGGCTGAGCTGTGACAACAGAACAGGAAAGAGGGAGCATGGATGCGATTTTATTCTGGCTTTAAGTGCCTCAAATACTGTTGGCAGGGCAAGAGTTTGTCACAGTTATCTTGCCTCCAGCCCTCCAGTTTCCAGATAAATTAAGCTGGCTTTTATTTGTGTGGTTTTTACAGTCAAAATACATCTATCAAAATACTGCAGTATTAGCTAGTTCACTAACTGAACAGCCCATTGTTCTGCCAAAATAAGCATTGCCCTTAATGAGCAATCTGGAGCTTTCAGGGTCAGTGAGAACAGAAAATCTTAACATATAGATCACAAATTCTGATTAACTTCATGTCACAGTTTCAGATCACAAGTGAACTCCCAAACTATATGGAGGAGGCATGTGTGACTGATAACAGAATGTCTATAGTGTAATACAAAATCATAGGAGAGACTAGGATACAGTAAGGATACAGTAAGAACATTCTGATCTTGCATATATCAAGATTTCCCAAACAGGTTTCCCATGAACTCTTCTTTCTCAATCAGAACAAGTCTGCATAGTGTTTTGCTGACTCATACGAAATAGCCTCACCTGTACATACACTCTAAACCACCCTGAGACAAATCAGCTCCAACCTACAAACCCTGTGATTGTGGTGCACGCCATCTCTCTTAGCAGAGCTCCTTGCTGCAGTTCAGCTCTCTGTGAGCCCTGCAGCAGACCTTGTGTCTCTGAGCAGCATCACAGCTTCTTGGGCCAGAGCACATGCAAGGTGGACTTGTACTTCTCTACAAAACACTGCATACCCAATCCAGCAATGACTTCCAGCTACTATGCCTATAAGTTTCTACAGTATGCAAACTGCAACAGAATCTGCACTAGGAAATTTGGGCAACTTGCCTTCTTAAGTAAACCTAATATAAGTTAAGGCATGATTCAAGAACTCCAGGCTTTCTGAAAAGAACACACGCAGGACCACATTTCAGTCACTGAATTGTGGTTTTTCCATCACTACAACGTCTGAAAACATGCTTATTGAAAGAGACAAAATTTGTCATGAAGAGTCAAATCTTTTCTTTGTAATGGATTGCCACATTACAGACGTTGTTTCCTTTCACCAGAAGACCCTGCATAAATGTATTTTAAACTAATTACCTTTAGGTGGAAAATATGACTTGCTTTCAGCTTTGTGAGGCCAGTCCACCACAAGAGGTCCAAACCTACGAAAGCTGGCAGTGATCTCATCTACAAAAAACAAATAAAGCACCTTAGAGAATCTGATGACTGACAGTGGCAAGTAAAAACTCTTACTTTCAAAAATCCCCAAACCCAAACAGACTATTTTCTACACCTATGAAGAAAAGAACTGCAGTAGTGCACATAGAGGATTGCCTAAATATTCTTCCATCTTCATGCTATACACAGCTGCTTAAACAAAATAATCTTACATTCCACTAATGCAAGTTTGCAGCAGGATTAAATGCAGACATGATCTATCAGAAGTGAATATGCTTCAGCTGCAATCTATTTCTAATTATAGCCACAAAGCAGGGTCAGATGCAGCCACATGAGACTGACAGAGGAGCTACATGTCAGCATGGCCACTCCTTGCAGCATGCCCTAGAAAGGAGGCTGTGTCAGGTCATGTGACTGTGTGGACTTCACCTACCTCATCCCCTCTGGGAATCTGCCTTGAATTACCAAGTTATTTCTTTGCTTTTTAAACATCAATTTAGTAACACTGCGGGACACACATCTCAAATTATCCTGTAGGACAATTCTGTTCTACGTGCAAATGCTTTAGAAAAAAATAAGTATCTGATGTTCTTTTTTAAAAATCTTTTTTTCCATCAATGCATTTCTTTATGTACTTTAAATAAAGAATTACTTTAAACCTGTCTCTAATGTGATGCTAGAGAGATCAGAGCAACAATCTGCCAGGAGAAGAGTTTGAAGACTAAGGCAGTGGTTTTCCAATTCTTTGCTTGCTGTTTGAGATGTGTTCAGTTTATCTCACCCCACGAGCTGTTCATCAGATTTTCCAAGGTACTACAGCCACAAATCACATACTGCGTAAAGCAGGAGCTGAAGGAAAAAAGGCGTTACTGGAGTAGACCTCTCACGGAAGAGGGTAGCTGCTCTCAGGAGCCCATGTTACTTCCTCGCAGGGTAGGCTGGGCATGTATTTTGATTCTGAGTGACCCAGCAACATCCTCATCAATTGTACCTGTTGGCCTCCTGCTTCTTACAGATGGCGATACAGATTACCCAGCGGACCCTGTATCAACAGTCCTGTAACTCATGATGTGACGCAGGAACTGTATTTGAGCTGTTTGTAAACCACAGACAGGCAACTCATACAATTTATTTACGAAAATTGCACGTCACTTAGAAACCAGGACACTTAGGCTTCAATTTAGTAGATCAGATTCAGAGATCTGTCTCTTCATTATAAGGCCTCCTCAAATTCCCTATATATGCCAATTGAAGCCAGATAATGGTGAATTCTAGCTGTACTATGAAAAATACAACAAAACATGTCATTTTGGTCCTGGAGTCGGTGTGGGTGGGGGCACACACATATAGAGCAGAAATTGACTGAGATGGAGAAAAAACCTTACCATACTTACTAAGCTTGTTATTATTTTGTAACCATATTAAATGCACTATGTTTGTCAACTGAACACTGCATATATGCTGGATTTAAGAGCTGATCAAAACCTGGTTTATTCTGGTAAGGACTGTATTAACAAAGTCCTTAAAGTCAAACACATCTTTTTAAAAAAACTGGAAAACACTACAGTCTCAGTAACCAAAAAGTTCCCTTTTTCAGCTTTCCCACTTTACATACATGGGAACATTTGCTGCTATTGCAGATTAAATGACCTGCTAAGAAGCCATTTCTGTCTCCATCTCCTCTGATCTACAGCAGAAAAGAATGTCTCTGAAAATACATTTGTTTTTAGGAAAATCAGACCTTTTTAAAGTAACTGTATGAAAGCCAATTCCCACACCTCACCAATGTAACTTATTCACAGTACCTTCATCAATGTCAGGAGGAAGACCTCCAACAAACACCTTTCTAGAATAGCGTTCCACTCTTTCACCATTCTGACAGCGTGTTGGAGAGCTGAGACCCGATGATAAAGACTGATCACCATGACTGTCATCTAGGAAGCCATCTTCAAAAGGAAAGAGTGAAGACCGACCTGTAACAGATTTTGTAGTATCTATAGTTAACACTGTTTCCTGGAGAATTAAATATTTCAGTAAAAATTGTTATTATTTTAATTTTAATGTTTTACTTTAACAGAATTTACATAAAGTGGCCCAGCTAAGTGGTCCAGTTATCCAAATGATGACCATTAGTATTGCTTCAATTTTTCCAAGACTGCATTATTCTTACAAGACAATAAACCTAATATAGCTTTAAACCAAACACTTGCAAATGACTAGCAGTGAAAGCCAGCCAGTTATCTGATGTAATTGTGTGTCATAATTATGGAAACAACTTTTGTCAGATTTCAAAACAGTTCTTAGGGATTTAAATCCTCCACAACAAATCTTGAAGGAATGATCTTTAAGTGCACGACAATTTCCTTCAGAGTGCTTTACAGGGTCCTAATCACAATGGCTGCATCACTTCCTCCTCGAGTGAATAGAGGATCAGTCTGAGTAGGGGAGGAAATGGCAAAATAAACATAGAAGAGCTTTGTGGTTTGGATATTAAACGTGTAGGTGAAGCAAGATGCTCATCTAACAAGAAAAAAAATACCTTAAAAATCTTATTAAATAGATCGCATTTGAAGATGAAAGTTGTTATCTAGGATAGCCTGTCAAGTGTTAAAACACTCTTTCAGTAATGAATTAACAAAAGGCAATATAAATGGCTGCTACTCAGTTTGTTAATGAAAATTAATTTAACTTGTGATCATCTGATGCAATTAACTTGTTGCTTACTACCAAAGTACACATACATTACCTTAAGAACAGATTTATTAAACAGAAGATTAAGAAATATTCAAAGTTTCTATATAGGCAACACTAGAACATGCCAACTTCAGAATGCAATAATTCCTTATAGCAGAGTTGAGAATCAAATCCTGCAATGTAGAGAGATGCCTAAATGGGAACCCCATCTCTAAGAATGCCAGTTGTCCCCTCATGTCATGGAAGATTGCTCTCAGGGATGGAATTATAATTATTTGATAAAAACAGTTTATAGGGGGCAGCAAATAATTTAATTCAAAGGTAATGGATCACTTGAAACTGACTTCCAGCAAGACCTATGGAAGAATTAACACCATACTCCTATCAACAGCGAGGAACAAGAAGAAAAATCAAAACATGCAAAGGGACAGTATTCAGAAAAATGCAGTAGTAAAGGACAGATTACCAAAAAAAAACCAGCAGCAATCCACCATATGGAAAAGAAGCTAACAAACAAAAGCAAAGATGTGATTGACACAGAACATCAGTTTGATTTTTTATGTGCACCAAGCACTAGAAAAGTCTTGATTAGAAAGAGTATATAAAATGCTTAACATGAAGTGAGATCTCAGATAAAAAAATCTGCTGAAGCAAAAAATCCTACTGTGCTTTTAAGCACCAACATTTAAAAAGGGTAAATGCCACAATCAGAGAAGGATCTATACTTCAAAGTCTAGTATAACTGGTTGTCAAAAATTGTGGGGTTAGAGCATAAAACAGGAAAGACTATTTGATGACTATCCCATTATGGACAAACAGGTCATGCACATATATAAACATGAGCATATCAGCTTAAAAGAGAACACATGCGTGAGAGACATAATAATTAGGAAGGCTAAAACCGTGCAAAAATATTGAATCAGAAAATCCATTGAAAAGTAAGAAATATGAAAACATCCATAAAAGACTGACATTACTAAGAAGCTAAATAATCTTTTAATTCCCACGCACCCCTCAACCTACCTTCTTGCAAAAAATTAAACAAACATGAGCCATTAGTAGAAGTTGACATCTGAAATTGATAGATGCTAGAATGATGTGTTCAACTATAACACAGGTGCACAGAGGAGGCTGGACAAGTGCTGAGTTCTGAAGGAAGTACTAAAAGTGCGCAGCAGCTTAAAAACCAAAATTTCTCCTTTTATGCCAAATGACTGACAGCCTGCAAGCACTGTACTCAAGTAAATGCAAAAGATGACCTAAAAATTTATAATTACATGTATGAAGTATATACATAAAATAATGCAAAACATACAGCGAATAGGGAATAACTGTTCACCATCTCTTCCAGTAAGGGGAAAAAGAAGTGCATTGAATGCAATCAGCACGGGGCAAGACTGAAAGCAAGTCAAGCTGTGTAACCCCCTGCCATAGGCTTCTTAGGATGCTGGAAAGTTTATGTAAGTTCAAAAAGGGAATGAGCAAGAACATGAGAAAAACCCATTCTGAAGCAATAAATATTGAGACATCATCTCAAGAAACCCTCAGAGGCAAATCTCTGTGAGAGTATTATGAGAAAACCACTAGGTGCCTTATGTTTTAGTCCTGTGCCCTTGTCAGTGCAGCGGAATAGATTTTGTGTTGATTTCCCATAGCTGTGCTGATATCTATACCTGAAAAACTGGCTATAAAAGTTAAAAACCAGGTACCTAAAGCAACATGACTCAACAGCTCCAACCATGATAACCACAAGGAAATGCTCACCTCTACTCACAGAAAACTGGGGATCAAGCAAAGAACTGATAGGTTACGGCAAGCCCCAAGAATTTCTGATAAAACCTTCCCATTGAAGATGCTTAGTCACAGTGACATAATTAAATGCTAAGTACAATATCCACATATAATAAACATGACTCCCTGCACAGATTTGCCTCTGAGTACTCTGCATATTACAACAATGCAAATGGAAAAAACTATAGTAGAGAGATATATGAAAATATTTGATATACAATGCATCATGTTTTTAATAGACTGCTGTAGAATTTCATGTTTCTTAATGTTACATAAGCGCAAAACAATATTCTAAAATTCAAGGTAATGAAAAAGCATGAGTATCACAGACTTTCATATTGTATGAATAAGGCAAGTCACAAAATCCCTAACATTAATGACAAGACACACACGCACACACACATAAATCTACTTATTACTACAGAAAAGCCTTTCTTTCACACAGGAAACATTATGGAGTGAAACATGCTTTTTGGTAGAGTAAAAAAAAAAAAAATACTTGAAAGCCCAGCACATTCAGAACTTGTTTGCCCTGGTTTGTTATCACTGTAATTTCTATAAAACAGCCTACACTGTATTCATCACAGTCACTGCCACACCACTGTATTTCACTTCTACAGGTAAACATGTGCTGCAAGCAGGTAATAGTGTTCAACTGATTCCCACCTCCTTCCCTACTTTAGTGCCATTTTTAACCTGGAAAGGCTTGCCGCAACCTTCAAATGAAATTAAACTGCTTACATGCACAGGGAGTATACAATATTATATACTCCACATACTTGCCAATTTGTTTCAGTACTGTAAGACCACTAAAAAAGTATGAGTATTAGGATGCTTTCAACATCTACTCTGTTATCATCAACATCAACATCTGTTAACAATAGCCTGTTCTATGGAGGCAGGGAAAAATAGGAAGGTAAGTTTGTGGGGAAAACCTATTTTCTTTTTGTTTAGCTGTCAAACACTAAACCCAGCTTTGACCAAAACCACCTCAAATTCTGTATTATTATCTGTGCTAGTGTAGCTTTTATAGCCTACTACCATCCATACAGACGTGTAACTACAAGTTACTTGTATGCTATTGGCTTGCTTGAACAGCTAGGTTTGTCTCTAGGTTTCTTCACAAACCCGGTGCAAATTGTACATTTTAAAAAGGCAGCAATGTCATGCACAGCTGTCACAGAACGCACATGAAAAAGACAGTAAAATGAAGTTTAATGCCAAAGTACCACAGACAAATGGCACTGCCCAACTCTAATTGTTAGGAGCTGCAATCTTCACTGTCATTTTCTCAATTAAAAATCTGCTTGTGTAACCAGTGGCACATAAATGTATGCTACATTAGTAGCTTTCTTGGTAGTCAGCGAGCTTGCCCATGACAAGTCAGGAGGTAGTCAGCTACTGTGCATGTTCATTAATCTCTCAGAATAAACTTCTATGCAGCACTGAACATTTGTAAATGTTTTCAGTCTGCTTTTATTTTTAAGACTTGTCTATGATAAAGTTAAAATGTTCTCAAATGTATCTTTTATTAGCATCATCATCAACATTCACTCTTGAGAACAGTTATTAGTATTGGTATTCACAATGTTGCATCTAAGGCTGATTCTACTTCCAATGTATTACTCAAGTGTGATATTCAGTGAAAGATGTTCCATTTAAGAAGAAAAGTATTTTTGAAATGCTCAATGCAGTAGTAAACATTGCACTTACACCAAAAATACAAAGCTGAGAATAATCAGTTTTTTGACCACTATGCATTTCAAGTCATAAATGTGTGTCATGAAAGAGTTTTTATATTCGGTCATCCTCCAGTTCACTAGTAACAGCAACACACTTAAGTTATCAGCTCAAGATCACCATTGCTTTAAGCTGCTATTAAAAGGGAGATGTTTTGCAAATGAAAAACATGAGGCTGATTTATACAAGGCAATTGATCAAATAATGTTAAAATTGGTAACATCTTATCACAAGAGAACTAAGTATTTATTTCTCCCACTATTCAGCAAACAAAACATTTAGTAAATACTTTTACCTCTTCTCCGCCCATAGCTCCTGGCTGCATGTAAACACAGAAGAAAATTGTCGGTACAGCTGACATCAGATTTAGCTCCAAAAGCAAATAAAACGTAGCTTCTACCTCTTCTCTTTTCCCCTCCCACCATAAAGAACGATAAGACATTCAAGAAGTGCAAGATGAAATTCAAACAACCCAAGACAAGAGAAAAAGTCTGAAGAGGACACAGCCAGGGGGACCTTGCACCTGCCGTGCAAGGTCTCTACATAGCAAAGGTATTTAAAAAAATCAGGCATATCAGGCTTACAGTACTATAAAATAATAATTTAGGATTATGCTTTTAAGAGGCAATAAACATAATAAACAGTAATCCTAATTAGAAAAAATCATTTTGCATTTTATTAATTAGTTGTGGAGAGCATATCTTTTCATTATGTTTCAATTTAATTAACAATCTGTAAATACCAAAATCCTACCAAAGCAATATGAACGCAATAGTCACAGTGTTCAGACAAGTAAAACAGATCGACAAAACATCTTTGTTACTACCAGAGTTAACACAGCGTTTCAATGAAACATGCATCAAAGGCAAAATCCACAGTGTTGTCATAAGTGCAGAAGCTATTTTGTGGTTTCATGGGAAATGAGAAAAAGCAGTATTTTTTATCTGAAATTTCAGAACACTAAAAAAATAATCTGGAAAACTGTGTCTTCTACACAGGGACCTTATCTGTTACAAAAGGTATCTGTGGCCTTCCAAGGTAATCAAGTGTGGAAGGCTAGGGATCAAATAAAGTTTTTCAACAGAAAGTGGTCTTAGGCAATAGTTAACAACAGAGCCTTGGTTTCTTTCTTTCTCTCTTCATTGCAATACTATTTCTAGAGCTCCTCCTTCCCAACCCCATCTCTTACTTACAAAACTAACACCATGCCTTCTGGTCTTGCACGGGTTTTAGGTGTGATTCCTTTAGCTCTCCCTACAAACCCCCTTAGTCCACTTCATCTCATTCCTACTAGCTCTTTCTATACCCCAAGTGTTCTTTACCATGAAACTTCCAATTTTTCTATGTCCATCTTCAAAACCATGTCTTGTGGCATCCCACCATAGCCCTCAGCTTTCCCTATCTACTTTTTGGTGAGCAATTACATGATGGATCAATTACAGATAGCTGAAAACTACTCATCTGCTGACCTCAACCTTGGCTGCTGTCACCACTGAGTGGCCCCAGGGGCTACCCAGAGCAAGGCTGAACCTCCTTCAGCACAAGCACTAGTAACCTCTCGTCTACCCAAGCAGCTTCTTTTTCAAGCCCTGAAGAAACACTGTCTCAGACACCATACACCTGCATCTTTCTATCCTGCCACTGAAAGAGCAAATACCTGAGTATTTCATTAGAGGGATTAAAAACTTACAATGGCTATTGCGTTAAACATGATGCAGTAGAAGCTGTTTGTGTGAACAACTATTCAGCCACGGTGAAGTAGTTCGTAAGTCCTGAAACAGACTCTGCCTCTTGCCCAGCAAGCAGTAGGGAGAATAAGTACTAGAGTTGGCATTGCAGCAAGAATAAAATAATCCTCCTCCTTTATAGTCACTGCTAAAGCCATATTACTTATGATGGCAGAGAATCACTGTCAGGCATCACATAACAAGTCCTCGTCTTGATGACTGCCTGCACACCAAAACACAAGCATGTATCAAGGTACAGCTATCAGCATGTTTTTGAGAGTAATTTATTTGAAGAAGGTCTCTCAAACAGAATGCTAGCAGTCTAGAAATCAAATATAGATGCCTTACTTCAGTATGAAGATGATTTCTGTGTTTCTATTTAAGGAAACTATATGCTGAATGTAAACATCCAGGTCTAAACAAGAAAACTGCACGTGATAGCAGAAATCTACCATGGCCCTCGGTAAATTTTAGAATAAACTGTTGCCATTGATGTATTATAACACCTCGATGTTATACTGCAGTGCATAATATTACTTTTATCCTATTTATGCACTCACACACATAATCTTTAGGTCCATAAAAAAAGTTTTATGGAAATTATATTTACAAGTGCGTAAACTCTAGAGGGAAAATATTGCAATCCACTTAAGTAGGAAAACAGCCTAGTCACAGCTTTTCCTGATTTAAAAGACATCACATTTAAACACCAAAAGAAGGTGAAGTTTCACTATTGTTGATTATAATTTTTACACATATATACCTATATATATATACACACATTTTGAACTCAATTTTACCTGGTGTTTACTTAAAATGTCTTTTTTTTAAAAGCTGACAGCTATTCAGCACAGCAACTGAAAAATGTCAACACACACTCTATGATGCTGCTTACACAGGATGCAAAATAACAGTGTGTCATTTGAGGCAAGTTAATAAAAATATCCACTGTGCTTGTAAGCCAAAGTTCAGAGCACAAGAGATTTAAGAGAAGGAATGGTTCTCCAGGTAAATTTCATAACTCCTCCATTTTATTTTAGAAAAATAAACAATTTAGACATTATTGTTGAACTAAGGCATTTGGGAGCCAATAGGAAAATTACTGCACACTACAAACAATGAAATTACCAGTGTTATTATATCTGAAGTTACTTTTCTCTCTTACGCAATTCCAACAGAAGACAAAAGAAAAGAGGCTGGGAGCTCCCAAAATTATACCACCTCCAATGATGCTACTCCCATATTCTGGAATTGGTGCTGAATATGAGTATCATTTTCACAGAAAACCATCTCCTGAAATGTTTAGAAACCTAACATAAAAGTGATTCCTTCCTATACCTCACAGGGCATGATGGTATTAGTGAAAACATAGCTGCTGTAAGAAGCGATATGCACATTTTCCCATGTAAACTGTGAAATTGCTGCAAGCAGGCACTGAACCCTTGTGCAACTCCCAGGAGATCACCACCCTGTTAGTGTTTCTCCATCCCTTTGCAACTTTCTTTAACTGACAGGTAGAGAGTTGCATAACCAACGCCCCAAATTGCATGTACTCAAATACAAAGGAACAATATATTCTTTTCTACCTTCTGATAACTCTCCCGAAACTATTAACTCATTTCATCCCAGAGACTGAGTTGATTTTTACAAACAAGCAAAAAAGCTTCCCCAAACCCCAGATCTTGCAGTGCAATTAAGTAAATTTAGTGCTAATGTTACTGAAATTCCAAAAAGCCTGCAGCTAATATTACCCATTTTTGCAGTAAATCAAAACACACTCAACTGCCATGCTCACATTTTAACTGTGTCTCGAAGAAAGTTATGTGAAACTGATGAAATTTTTCCTTTTTTTAAACTGCTTTTTTTATTGCTTTATTATAATACGGGATTGGATCTCCACATTGTACATGAGCCAAATAGCATTTCAAGGAAATATTAAATTTGTTTCCACATCATAGCTAAAAGTGAATCTGATCAGGGAATTTCAAATACAGAAATAAGGGACACCACTTATTTGTATTATCACATTATATGGAAGGCTTAATAGAAAACATTTTGAGATCTTCAAAAAAATTCCTTCTTCAGTGATAGTACTTCTCTTGTTCATGCAATAATGTGTTCACAATATCAAATACACACATTTCAAGGAAATCTTAAAGACACATCTTAAAGTGACTTAAAATAGCATTGGATTTGCAATTTTGGAGCTAGAACGGCTAAAGGAAAGTTTGTTTGACAAGACTGAGAACCACCTTGATTAATGAGGTACCAGAATCTTATTTCTATCTTGGAAACCTCATTTGTAATCCTGAAGCAATCAGCAGTTCAGAACAAGACTTGCTTTAGGACACTGAGTTGTCCACTTATTTTCTGAGATCAAAAAGGAAAAATACATCAAGCTTCTCTTTTGAATAATGGGTCTCTGAAATTCTTAAGTAATCTGGAAGTTTACAAGTGAAATGCAGTGCCAGTGAAAATGAACTAATGAACTGAGAAGTGATAAAATTAAATATAACTACACAATGTATCTTTGCTGTTAACAGTATTTCTGTAGCATACACCTTGAACTCACTGAAGAACTCTTTTTGCTAGAGTAACGAAAAGCAAATTACCAGAATAAACTAGGAACTCTTTTTACATCATTAAAGTACACTGACTGAGACCAGGTATTCATGTGCATACAGCAAGAAAAACAAACATAATAACTGCATACAACATAATCGTAACTTTTACCAACTGATTTGAAGATTTCCTTTGGCTCATAACAAAATCTGGAGATGAGACATAGGAATAATTCATCTTTGTAAAGTACTTGACTGCTTTTAAACTTTGGGCCACATATTCAAAGTTCCTTTAGGAAACATTCTTTACTTTGTTCATTTCAGTCAACTCATTTGCTATAATGTACATACAGCTTATTTACAACTTTCAGATCTTAAAAGTATCTACCATTCACCAAGTTGTCTCACAGTACCTATGTGGAAGAATTCTAATTGCAATTCCAGCAAAACAAATCAAAAGGTTTATCTTTGATCACATTGTCAGTCCATGCTACTCTGTCTAAATGGTCAAGGTTATCTGACAAATTGTCAAAACTTGGTGGGGGTGAGAAAATCACTGAATAAAAACTAGGTAAAGAAAATTTTCTTTAAAAAGTGGCTTTTTGTAGTTGGAGGCATATGAAAGGAAGTAGCTAAAGCAGAAGCAGTTTGAGTAACTTAATTAGTCGCAGTCAATGTAAAAATTCTGTGCACATTACATCAAATCCAACATTTTTACTAAACTAGGAATCAAACTTGACAAGAACTGATTGCATACAAACATGAAGACAAAGTTCAAATCAGCATGAATTTACTGCATATAAAATACTATCTGGATTTATCTACGTAAGAGGCAAGCTGATAAATGAGCATGATATGATAAAACTCATGAAGTCATGTGCATACAACTACGGGAAAAATTAAGAACTATATTTGGGAGAATAAAGAATTAAACTTGGTTCACTATATTAACTTCTGGGCTCCTTGCCATGGTATGTATGTACTGAGATTTATGTGCACAGAAATCCATTTGCTTCTGAAGAAAGTTTTCTATACATTAATCAACTGTTTGCAGAACACTCACCCCACTTTTTCAGGGTGTTTCAGCATTTGAGATATGAGGGGCTATTTTTTGTGATGAGCAGTGCAACAGAATAGCTTAAGAAAATGCTCTTTCTTCCCCATCTTCTGCAGCTAGAAAAACTGTCCACAAAGAACAAGACTTCTATTCTCCAGTCTTTTTAAAGAGGTCTTTGAAAGAAAACATATAATCCAATAATTTGGATTGGGATGAATTACTGCTCACCTAAGAGTGGCTGAAAAGGTGGTTGTCAATTTCCATTGATTGATGGGCCCTGTGGTAACTTGGTGATATTAGCCTCAACAGTCCCTTCTGGTTCACCTTTTTTTCAATGCTAGCAATGCATTACAACAATCCCCCTGATAACATATGCTGACATACATACACAATTGAATCTCATCATCAGAAAAATCTACATGCAAGCTGTATGCAGTTAAGGCCCAGACATTGGACCTCAAACACTTGATCAAACGTGAACTGCATTCGGTACTCAAAACTACTGTTTAACACCTTAGGCCTTCCTTCCTTAGGCATACTGAGTACGCAAGCATCTGTGCAGGAGGGAAGGCTCGTTTATTTTCATTTTTTTGTTTTAGTCTAAAAAATGATTAACGATAACACATTTCTAACAGCCAGGTCAATAGGAACAACCTTCATATTGCTTCCTATCTACCAAACCTAATTCTGGACTGCCGGCTCATCTCTTCTAGCATCACATACAATGCTTGTGGAATAGCCTGGCAAATCTTTTTCTTTAAATTCTGCAGAAACAGATGGCACTCAGCCACAAAAGAGAGCATCGCACAGGTGAAAGGAAAGCACATTCATTGGTGAGGTTACAAAGCAGAAAAAAGTGTGGGCAAAAAAAACCCCCACAAACAAAACCAACAAACAAGAAAGTAATACAAAGATTGAAAGGAAGACAATTTAAGAAATCTTCCTCTGCTAGGAAAAGACTTCAGCAGTGACTGATGAGATACCGCCTTAAGTAACAGTCAAATCTTATCTCAGAAAGTGCAGGCACTTGCATAAAAAAATTGAAGGGAGGAAAAAAGCATGTTTTACTGCCTCTCTGCCTTCCTTCCTCCGCCTTTATTTTAATTAAACAGGTATAGAAGGGACTCTGTGATATCAAGCCAGCCTGCTTCACAGTCCCCAAGGCAGCATCAATCCTAACTGCTTGTATAGCTGGCTCCGAAAAACTTAACAAGGTTATGTGTGAAGTGACAGTTCCCACACACTGAGACCCTCATGAACACAGCTGCCTTTGCTATGTCATGCTTTATATAATGTTTTCCCTCCAGTTAAATACTCTGTTCTCTTACCAATTAAATTAGGTGTAGTTCTGCAAGCCTTGTTAGCTCTCTCAGTGTCTTTTACTCCTGTTACTCCTTATATATTAATAAGCTAGTAATACATTAACAAAACAGCTTGGGAATTGGGCTAAAGAGATCAGCAAATTTCTACAGGCAGGTACCAAACTATTTGAAGATACTGATGCCTCTAAGTTTAGCCACTCCTTTTCCCAGAATATTAACACTTTTATTGGTTTTTTTTTTTGCTATTAAACTGCCAGCCCAAGATCTTGCAAGACAAAAATAATTTAATAAACATTCTATTTGGAGCAGTTCGTTTTAAGGTATAACAACAGCACTGGCAAAAATTCAACTACAAAATGCTACTTCAGCAGCTTCATTATATCTAAACACTGTATGTGTTTGAAAGCAATACATCAGAATATAGGAAGAGCCAAGTACAATCACTTTTAAGAAGACAAGGCAATTTTAAGACAAACAGAAGCATGAAAATAAAAATTAAATTGTTTTCCTGCCACTACCTTTTCCATCATGGCATAATGACTTCCCCACATAATTATTACCTCCATTACTAAAACAAAACCAAAATGTCTACACAAGCATCTAACAAGGTGCCCCAAACCTGTGTCTTAATGTATTTTTCAAATTATTTCACCCAGAAAAACCAAAAGGAGTGTGACCAGCAGGTCGAGGGAGGTGATCCGGCCCTCTACTCTGATCTCATGAGACCTCACCTGGAATACTGTGTGCAGTTCTGGTGTCTTCAACATAAAAAGGACATGGAACTGTTGGAACAAGTCAAGAGGAGGGCCACGAGGATGATCATGGGACTGGAGCACCTCCCGTATGAAGACAGGATGAGAAAGTTGGGGCTGTTC
>JANRGW010038900.1:0-28001 GCA_024733675.1 Psilopsiagon aymara
CAGAGAAGAGATTGAGAGCAGCCCTGTGGAGAAGGACTTGGGGGTGTTGGTCAATGGAAAAATGAACATGAGCTGGCAGTGTTTGCAGCCCAGAAAGGCAACCGTATCCTGGGCTGCATCAAAAGAAGCATGACCAGCAGGTTGAGGGAGGTGATCCTGCCCCTCTAACTCTGCTCTTGTGGGACCTCACTTGGAGTATTGTGTGGAGTTCTGGTGTCCTCAACATAAAAAGGACATGGAACTGTTGGAACAAGTCCAGTGGAGGGCCACGAGGATGATCATGGGACTGGAGCGCCTGCCGTCTGAAGATAGGATGAGGAAGGAAGTTGGGGTTGTTCAGCCTGGAGAAGAGAAGGCTGCATGGAGACCTCATAGCAGCCTTTCAAGATCTGAAGGCGGCCTATAGGGATGCTGGGGAGGGACTCTTCATTAGGAACTGTAGTGAGGAGACAAGGGGTAAGGGTTTAAACTTAAGAAAAGGATGTTTAGATTAGATATGAGGAAGAAATTCTTTACTGTGTTCAGGGCCAGGTTGGACATAGCCTTGGGTGGCATGGTTTAGTGTGAGGTGTCCCTGCCCATGGCAGGGGTGTTGGAACTCATGATCTTAAGGTCCTTTCCAACCCTAACTTTTCTGTGATTCTATGATTTTACACTTTTTCTTTCTGCAGAGATGCTGCCAGAGGATTTGCTCAATATAACATTTACAGAGGAGGGGGAAACTGTTCCCTTTTATCCTCTTCTGACTTTTCCACCAGTCTTGGGTTGGAAGACTTCTCTGTAAGTGACACATCTGGAACAGAGGAGGACACAGACTCAGCTGTTTTATATGGAACTTTGCAAGGAAGTATTGTTGGATTGCGGTACTACACAGGGATCGTAAGTGCATGATAAATTATAAAGTAAAAAGTTGTGAGCTTCAGAAAAAAATACATTTAACTAAATTTTAATAATTTGTGGAACTTTTGTTTAAGTATAATTACGGTATTTTTTTCCTAACTTGCTGTTTTCAGCATTCTTCACAGGAAGTACTTAATCTAAAACATTCTAATTAAAAATGTAATTACTGTAGCAAGTTTTCAAGTCTGGTTTAGTTATTTGATAGCTCTGCTCATCCACATAAGGGAAATGAAAGTGACTGAACACAAGAAGTTAGATAGGTCTTTGGACTGTTTACGCTGTCAGAAAGGGATGTTTATTCCCTTTTGAAATTTGTTAGGAGTTGAAGGAAATTCTTGCTCTCAGGATTACTTTTGAAATTGCTGATAACTCCTTGGTAGCTCTTCTCTAATGCTTTTTGTATTTCTAGTAAGTGGTAGCTTGACTGACTGAATAGAATACTATACCAAAGTAATCTTTAATCTTTATGATACTTAAGGGAATGTGTGATAGATATTTCTGCAAATAAATTGCAACTAAATTAACATGTTCTGACGATTGCTTGTTTTGCTTTGTTAGGTTAATAACAATGAGATGGTTGCACTTCAGAGAGAGCCCAATAATCCTTATGATAAAAATGCAGTGAAAGTGAATAATGTAAATGGAGACCAGGTAGGCCATATAAAAAAAGAACTAGCAGCAGCATTGGCAGGCATTATGGACAACAAACTAGCATTAATTGAAGGGTAAGTGTGAAGATTATGCTTTTGGTTCCATGACGAATAGAAATGTTTTTGGTTGCTACACTAGCAAATTCTGAAAACTTTAAGAGTTCTCTTTTGACTCACATGGCAGCTCTTTATAACATGGAATTAGGACAGTTTGGGTTGAAAGGAACCTTAAAGATCATATAGTTCCAACACCCCTGCCATGGCCAGAGTCACCTTCCACTAGACCAGGTTACTCAAAGCCCCCTCCAACCTGGCCTTCAGCACTGCCAGGGGTTGGGCACCCACAGCTTCTCTGAGCAACCTGTACCAGTGTCTCACCACCCTCATTGTGAAGAACTTCCTCATATCTAATCTAAATCTACCCTCTTTCAGCTTGAAGCTATTCCCCTTTGTCCTGCTGCTACAGGCCCTTGTTAAAAAGTCCCTCCCCAGATTTCTGGTAGGTCCCTTAGGTACTTGAATGCTGCTCTAAGGTCTCCCCGGAGCCTGTTCTTCTCCAGGCTGAACAACCCCAGCTCTCTCAGCCTGTCTTCATAGGAGGGGTGCTCCAGCCCTTTGATCATGTTTGTGGCCTCCTCTGGACTGGCTCTTAACAGGTCCACATTACTCTTATGTTTGGGGCCCCAGAGCTGAATGCAGTACTCGAGGTCGGCTCCCATGAGAGCAGAGTAGAGGAATAATTACTAAAGTTTCATGTTTTCAGACTCTTTATTCTTCTGTTGAACTATATGCGTGCAGTTCATTCTTTTCTGTATATGATAAATGTAGAGACATTAGAGCAAATTCCTTAGTGATCGTTGTGAAACTCTTAACTGCATGTGGTGGATTGTATTAAAGGTTCATGGAGTATGAGAACTAACACCTATCTGGAACATTTTGCTGAAGAAATAACAAGGTTTTTATGGAAGAGTCAAACACTAAAAAAAAATACTGTTGTGGTTTTTTTCCCTGCATTTTATCAGGGTTGTCCCTTACGGAGCAAAAAATGCCTTTAGCATGCCTGTACAAATGAGCTTTTGGGGAAGAGAAGAAAACAAGGAAGCAGTGCTAGATCAGCTAAAAAGTCATGGGTTTAAATTGGCTCCTCCTCTGAAAGGCAAGTGTTGAAGTTTTGGGTTTGAGTTGTTGGGTTTTTTTCCTTTTAAAATATTCAGATTGAACTTGCCGCTGGTTGGAAGAAATTTTTGAGAGTTTAATCCTTGTTGATATCTTGTCATTCACAAAACAATTTTTCAATTTAGTTGGGGAATAATGCAGACCCCACAGCTATTGATTTCAAACTTTATAGGCCACAAAAGTATGCTTCTTGTATTTTGTGTTACCTGCTAGCAACTGGAGAGACAGTTGAGCAAACATGCTTGATTCCTTAAGTTCTTTAAAAATCCGTAATGATTCCCTGAATTTCTCTGGATTGTTTTGTTCTGTATTTTTTTAAAAAAACAGGTCATACCCTTTCATAGGGAGAGGTTTTCAGAGACACTGCTACCTTTTAGGAGAGTGCTAGGTCATGAATGCTACTTGTGAGGTGTGAGCAAATAGAGATGAGATGTCTCTAAACAGATGAGCTTAGAAGACATGATGCTTTGCCTTGCACAGAAAGCAGCTATGCTCCTGGAACAAAGCTTTGTCGAAGCAGTGGTAGTCAGGATAAGGATGCAAGCAGAAATAAATGCCTGGTGAGGGATATATCTTGTTTTGCATATACTGAGAGTTTAGTTTTTGTCTTACAGGTTGCATAAAAAAAAAAAAAAAAAAAAGAATTTTGCATTACCAGTTGTTGTACTGTCACCAAGTCAAAGTCCACATGACACAATAATTTTTAAGAAACATGGTTGCCATCTTGAAGGATCCCAGCTTATAGCTCATTGCCTGTGAGCTATACAGGCAATACAAAGGCTATACAGGCTATACAAAGCTTTGTAGAAAGTCTTTGGCCCAGTGAAAGTAAAGGGTAAATTGAGGCTAAGAGAAAGTGAAAGATTGTGTTATAGCCCACAATCTGATCAGCATTGTTACTTAGAAGCTAGTGAAAGCTGAAATTGGGAAGTCATCATATCATTGTGTTTCAAAATACTGTCCTTTTAATGGCACATAGGTTCAGAATGTGATTTTGCATCCAAGTGGATTTCTGGGAGAGCTGGTCCTAGTTACAGCGCTCCAGTTCATGCTGCTGTGCCATTGACACCTGAACAGGTTTGCATTTCATATTTATATACCTGGAAGTTGAAATTTAAACAGTGGGGGCCTTTAAGTTTTTCACTAACAAAGCAGTTCTTGTGAAGTGGAAGTCTGTTGGGTTTTTGGTTTTTTGGGTTTTTTTTTTTCTTTTTCCTTCCCCTTTTGTGAGCCACCAATCTGGTTTGAAGTCATCTTGAACTTTTTTATACTGTGAGGAGACATTTTAGCAGTGACAGCCTTAAGTCCCGTGTGATTTTGGGAAGTTTTAGTTGTTCAGTAGCTTACTTTTTACATTGTTGAGGTGGTGTCTCTGTCCTAATGCTTTACCACGTAACAAGTATGTTCCCAAGTGAAAATAAAATCAGACTTCCAGGCTTTATCTTCAGATTGGCCGAGGGTGACATGTGAAGGGTTGGGTGATGGTTAATTTTTGGTTTTGCTTTTTGTTTGCTCTTTTGAATTAAAGTGAAGTAGTTACTTTAGTGAGTGTTTTGCAAGGATGCAGATATATTTAGGCATCCCTTCTCAAGCTCTTGGTTGTATTGGCATGTGATTGTCTTGGAAAAAACTGAACTTCATTTTTACCTAGCAGTAGCTACAAACTTATTCCAGCAAATCAAGTCTAAATCAAGTGAGACCTCTCTATAGATCTGTCTATATATCTGGAGCTATCTCTACTGATTACCATATGACAAATAATTTAGTAGTCATTGATTGTTTAGTGAGATTATTTTAAATTGCAATAATTTTAATTGCATTTTTTGTTTTCATTTATGCAGCTTAAAAGTGAATTTGACAAATTGTTTGAGGATCTGAAGGAAGATGATAAAACTTGTGAACTGGAAGGAGCAGAGGTATTTCTTAAGCTGGAAACCATTTTATATGAAAATATAAATACTTAAACGTAGATGCATGTTTAGCTTTGTCTGGACACAGGAGATGCTTGAATCGGGGAAAAAAATAGTAGATACAGAGGACTTTATAAATTTTTTTTTGTTCCAAAAATGAAATGTCATACTTAATATGTGAATAGTACATAATATATCTCTAATTTGCAGGCTGTTGCCACGCTCTTGCTTCCCCATCAGAAGCAGGCTTTAGCTTGGATGGTTTCACGTGAGAACAGTAATGATTTGCCACCATTTTGGGAAGAGAGAAGTAACATCTATTATAATATGCTTACAAACTTTGCAGAAAAGAAGCGGCCTGAAAATGTTCTTGGAGGAATACTGGCTGATGATATGGGACTGGTAATACTTACGAAGCTTGTTTTGGTTTTTGTTTGTGTTTTGTTTGGGGGGGTGGAGTCTAAATACAGAACATGTGCATGTGTTTCTTGATTGGTTGGGCATTTGGTTCATTCTGTGGAAGTTATGACATTCTTTTCTGTGATGCAGGGTAAAACACTTGCTACTATTGCATTGATTCTCACAAATTTTCAAGATGGCAAGCCTCTTCCTGTTCAGAAGATCCCAAGCAAGAAGTTATATGAGGTGAGATGAAACCGTTGATACAGTTAATAAAAAAACCTGTGCCTAGTAACTCTATGGTGAACTTTGTGTGTGTAGAAAATGAATGTTACTCAAATACATTAAGTAAGAGGAAGAATAGGGTAGCTTAATTGAAGGTAGGTGGACTATGCTACTTCAGAGTGTATAATTGAGCTGTATACTGTGTTATCTTAGGAGTATGTGCTTAAGTAGCCTTGAAAGAAGAGTAAGGAGGAGTAAACAGTTCTCAGTGTTAAGTTTTATAAATTCTGAAGTTTCTTATAAATTTGTTTAGAAGGCAAATTGTGACTGCACAAATAGGGATGGTGTTTTTTTTCTGGGAGTATGCATGTGTAGTTCCTGCAGGGTTTTGAGGAAGTGTCTGTAACAACTAAGATAGCAAGCAGAGGGCCTTGGTGTAAAGCAGATAAATAAATAAATAAATACATGTCTTGGCTTTTGTTTTTGCCAAATACTTGAAATGAAGTGAGGAGGGGAAACTACAGTAAGTGAACTAATACCAGTGTGTAAAATCTTCTTGGATGGTGCAGTTCAAGTGCTTTTTGTTTTTATTAAGACATGATTTTGAAGACAATGAAATAAAGACTAGGATTAGGTCTTCATTATGCAATGTTCTCTGACACTATTAATGCTGGGAGTTGTGTTTCATATAAATACAGCTTTTTCAGTACCTTTAAGTGACTGACTGGCTTGCCACTGAGTGAGTCTTTCATGATTCAGAGCAGTAATTAATCACTGGTCAGATTAGTGTAATAATGCTATTGGCATTTTTTCCAGTTGCTACATTAAAGAATAAAAGTTTCCATTCCTCAATAGGAATCTGGTACTAACAGCATGAACAGCGTTGGACGCAGACTATGTAAAGGTGACAGCAAACTATCAAAAGTCCGGTAATGTTCGCATGATAATGTTATGATCTGGAGTACTCTTAGTCTGTGGCCAGTTCTAGTCTTCACAAACTCTTGAGAAACTAAGTATCTCAGAGAGGTATTTGAAACATACCTTTAAAGATGTTTCAGTTGACATATGAAAAGATGAATGCCTTGTGAGAAAGTTGAACCCTGCCAGGAAAGTTACCACATTCCAGAAATGGATTCCGAGTTCCTTTTGCTTTCCTTTTTACTTCCTTGTAGATAAAACAGGAGCACTTACACATCTCTTAAAATCTTGTTTGTTTAAAAATTAGTAGCTAATTGCAATTAACTTCTGTATCAAGTTTTTTTTTTAATATATATTTTTAAGTAATGAGCGAATGACAAGTATTTGGAAGGATTTTGTCTCACCTGTAGCTTTGAGGTTGTGTCAGAAGAATGTACAGATGTATATGAAAAATTCTAATTGCTGTTAGTCAGTTTTGTAACTCATGCTCTTGAAAATGATGAAAGAAATGTATGGGGCTTGAAGTTTTTTTTGCAGTACCTCTTCCTCACTGTCCTATGGAGGAATTTTAACACAGATGGCCTAACTGATAGCACAAGAATCATGAAACGATCAGGGTTGGAAGTGACCTTAAGCTCATCTAGTTCCAGCCCCCTTGCCATGGCCAGGGGTACCTTCCGCTAGACCAGGTTGCTCAAGGCCCTGCCCAACCTGGCCTTGAACACTGCCAGGGATTGAGCATTCCCAGCTTCCTTGGACAGCCTCTTCCAGTGCTTCACCAATCTCACAGTAGAGAAATATAAAAGTAAGATAAATGAAAGGGACTGAAGGAGAGAACACATTAGTATGAAGTGCCTCTGGTGAAAATTATTTTTACCAGTACTCTCGAAAGGAGCAAAAGCAGATTTCCATGAGGTCAGTATGAGTGTTTCCAAAAGAACCTTTACCAAAACTGGAAAACCTAATAGCATCTAAATTTTTGTTTTGTTTTGTTCCAGAGCATCAGGCATTTTAATGAGTTACTGTTTACAGCAGTAAAGGGAGAGCTTATTTCTACTATTATTTAATATGAAAAAAGTGATGATAACATCTTTCAAACCCTTACTACACCCTGCCTCCCATTTCTTATTCTATTAAACATAAAATTGGTATCTGTTTATTGAGTCTTTGCAAGGTTTGCCATATTCAGGACTGTATTAAATCTGTATTAAAGTTTAAATCTGGAATCAAGCGTGAATTCACTTACCCGAGTTATACCAAAACTCTTTCTACAAGCACTGGTGCATTAAGTTTGGTAGCAACTCTGTCTTGATAAGTTTTCTTTTTTGCATTTGTTTCTGATCTAAAGAGTTCAGAGGTGATGTTTTGTTCACTACTTGATAAAGATTTTAAGAAAACAAACAAAAACTTGCCAAAAAACAGAACAACTCCCCTTGCGACAACCCTAACACCGCAGACATCTGTGATTTTACCACTTTGTTCTTTTAATGTTGCCATTGTTAATTTAGCTTTTGGCAATGTAGAAATTAGTAAGGTCAAACCTTACTAAGTAATGGTTGTTATTAATTAGTAAGGTCATTTAGCATTGAAGACTTATATAAAGAACTTCACTGTTAACAGCTCAATGCTTATATTTGTGGTTTTCCTCTTCACTTGACATTTTGGTTTTGACCACTTGCAAACACAGTACATGTTTTATGACTTTGTAAATATTTAAGATTGTTTAAAGAGTATTTCTATTTTTCATTTTTGATCACAGTATCAGTAGCACTTCTCCCATGCAGAACTAAGGTTGTTTTAAAAGTTGTTCACATTACTCTTGATTAACTTGTTTTATGCTAAAGTTGGTTTGATAATTGAGCTTAAGACTATGTATATTCTTCATAAATACCATTTTCTTTATAAAGACTCTAGCAGTGTGATGGACCCTGGTGTTTCTAGCAGAAAAAAGTTGGAAACTGCTCCTCTGAAATACTCAAGCTGTCTTCCAAACAGGTAGATTACTGGAATAATATTTTTGTTGGTTTGATACATAGATTTTGCGTAAACATAAAGTGATATGTGGTTGTTACTAACCTAAAATGTGTTCCTGCCTTCTCCTCACCTTTCAGTATGCTGTAGTTTTGCTTACAGTTATCATTAAGTGTTCTGTATCTATGTAGCACTTTGAAATATATTAAAAAAAGCATTTACTTATTCAGCATGGGTTCTGTGACTGCTTGCTTGGATGTCTCCTTCACTAGTAAAGGTGTCTAGTATCATCAGTGTATGGCATGCTAAAAAACAGGCTGTGAAGTAAATCTTTCTCCTAGTATTAATTAGGTGTTTAGATGTTTAGAAATACTTTGCAGGCATGCTTCTGACAGGAGCAGCTTTGGGCTGATGAAGTTGTGAAGCTTACTAATGTGTTTAAGCCTTCCCACCACACTAGCCTCTTCTTACAATTGCAGTGAACTTCAGTGATAATCTGTAGTAGATAATCATATTGGTATCTTTGCAATATCAAGTTCATTTGCTTAATGTGCTTGAGATTTAATGTGTGAATTTGAGCAGTAGTAGAGTTGTGGGGTTTCTTTCTCTCTCTTTTTTTTTTTTTATTTTTCCTTTTTTCATCTCCTTTCCTAATGATAATACCTTAGTGATAAAGCCAAGAAACCCAGATATTCAGGAGGCGGTGACTTGGGAGAGTCTGAAGATTTGCTACTGCAACAAACCAAAAGTAAGTTGCAAGGAATTTCTTTTCTTTATTAGTTGGTTACTGTGACACCTAGTGTCTGTCTTCCCGAAGCCCACCCAAAAAGGATTTCTAAACAACTGGAAAAGGTATTAACTAAACCTGGGGGTTTTGTGCTTTTTGTGTTTTCCTCAACCAGAACTTTTAAGCAGAAAATTTTAGACATTGCTGAACAGGAAAGCAGTATTTTAGTTTCAAGTGTTGTGGTCTGTTTCGTTAGCTAAAGGAGAGGTGGTGTAACAAGTTATAAGCAGGGTAAAGCAGATGGTGAAAATGCAATTTATTAAGACTTCTAGAGTTTCACATAGACCTGTTGTCAGGGCACTAGGGTTGGAAAAATGAATTAAAAAAAATGATTTTGTTTTGGTTTTGTGTTTGTTTTTTTTTTTTTTTTTTGTGGTAAGTGCTTGAAATGTGGTCTTGAAGAGGCAAGAGGCAAGACCACATGTCATTTCTGGAACTAAATATGCATGGAAAATAAAAAAGGGGCTAATTGTACCCTGGAGTAAGCAGTTAAGTTTGTTTAAAATGCTGAGTGAAACCTATGCTAAGGTAAATGACTGGGAACCTGCATTCCTCTGAAAACTCATAACCTGAAGTAGATTTATAGGATACTATATTTCTGTGCATATGCCTCTCAAACTTCAAGGAATAGCTGTATCATGCTCTTAGCCATATTGTTTAGTTTTAGCTAGTCCTGCAAGGAGCAGGGAGTTGGACTTGATGATCCTTATGGGTCCCTTCCAACTCAAGATATTCTAAATTACTGTATAGGAAATATTCTCCATTATTGCCTAGGGAAGGAGAAGTAATCTGGATAACAGGCTTGATGAAACATGTCATAAAAATAAATGCACATGTGTATTCTTCATGGTATGAAAAATCCATGTGTGTTGGGCTTTGCAGCAAATTCCTTTGTTATCCAAGAAGATCCAGGCTTTGCATCTGTTCTTCTGCCTCCGTCTACTTCTTTAAAAAGAGGAACAAAGAGAAAAGGTAATAAAGGAATAAAATAATATTGGTTTGCGAGTTGTTTTGTGAAGCATAAGTATTATGCATATGTGACTTAATAAATGAAGCTTATGTCCATGTAAATAGCTTTGGTGCTGCAGGTGAAGAAATTTAGAGAGGACTTACAGAAAACCGTAAGTTTGTTGAACTTGTACTTCGCTTTAAAGTGAGCTGTTACGCCACTACATATGACTTCTGTTTTCTCAGGTACCACTAGCATTCAGTCACTTGAGAAGAAATATTCTGGTGATGGCCCCAGAGCAACACTGATTGTGTGTCCAGTGTCTGTCTTAAGCAACTGGATTGTAAGTGCTAAGCTCTCTAAATGTGTATATGTGATGTGTGTTGATTATGATGCAGTAGAAATAGTACTCCCTATGGTCTCTCATGCTAGGTCATGGTTTTCCTTTTTAATGAAAAGGCTGCTAAATTTCTAACGAAAACCAGAGGGTTTTTCGTTAGAAATTTATAAAATGGAGTCTTATTGTCATGAGAGTGCTGTTCCATGAGTAGCGAGCTCACTTTCAATTCCCTGGTTTTAACTAGGCAGATTCACTTTGGCACTTTTGGAACTTGAGTGGTTTAACTCCTTAAACCAGATGAAGAAGGTGGAAGAGACAGGTCCTTCTTCTTGCATGCTCAGAATAAAATACTGTTGTACTTTACTGATAATGCATGTGACATTAGAGGTGTTTGATTATTGACACACTGTTCACGATATGTTGGAGTAGGTCTGCTATGGTGAACAGGCTGAAGGGCCCATCTAAAGCTCTATCTCTGCATTGGTTAATTTTTGTTTTCATGACATTTTGAATACAAATATTAAGGAGATCTCTTTAACTTTCAGGTTGTGTTTTATCTGGAAGATTTTGCTGTCTGTGGTTAGAACATTAGTAAGAGAAGGAAACAATCTTAGATTGTAGGTTAAACGCTAAAATAATGTAATTGAGGAACATCAAATAATGTAAAATAAATAAATAATCTTTTCATCAATTCATAACTAAATCAGTATTTAAAAAGAAAACTTGAGAATCTGTTACTTCAAAAATTAAAATTTTTGGGGTTTTTTGCCTGGGTTTGTTTTTTTTTTTTTTATTTGGCTGTCAAGAGTAGTGAATACTGAGTGCTTCACAGCACAAATGTAGGGAACATATAACACTGGTGTTAAAATGAATACTTTAACAATTGTGTTGTCATTTATGTGAAAATGTAGGTCATTAACTCAGTAAGGTTTTGAAAGAATGAGCAAAGAAGGTAGAAAGTGTAAAAGAAACTTAAAAGCTCTTTCATTACAGTTTGGGAGAAACAGTGTGGTTTGAAGTGCATATACCATCCAAATGTGAATTAATAGTGTGCAAAAAGTAGAGCTAGAGTTAACAGAATGTGATGCTGTATCTACTACTAATGTGGGAGGTGTCCCTGCCCATGGCAGGGGGGTTGGAACTAGATGATCTTAAGGTCCTTTTCAACCCTAACTGTTCTATGACTCTATGGCTGAGGTGACTACTCCTGATCCCTCTTTTCACCTGGGGGGAAGAGTTAAAAAGAAATCCAAATTCAAATGGCTTTTGTTTATATAAAGTGGATGTAGAATGTCACAGAGCTAGAGGAAGTGTTTTTTTAGCTAAGACAACTTTAAAAGAATATTATACTAACAATCATGTAGTATAACAAAGTGTCTTTTGTGTGACTTTTGGCAACTGTTCTTTCAGGACCAGTTTGAGCAGCACATTCGCCAAGATTTTCATGTCAATATTTATATTTATTACGGTTCTGACCGTAGCAGAGACCCATCATTTCTTTCAGAACAAGACATTGTACTTACAACATACAACATCTTGGCTACTGATCACGGAGTAAGTAATTAAGAGAAAGTGTTCTTTGAAAACCCCTCACTGTTCAGGACTTCCAGTGTTTGGGCTAATGATGACAGTATATTCAAATACTATTCTGGCAGGTAATGTAAAGGTTATAGTTGTAGTTTTGCTTTACATACTTTCTTACTAGTTTGCTGTAATAACCAAGAGAGGGTTTATATTTTTATTTTATTAATTTCTTTAATTTTATTTTTTATTTTTATTTGATTTCTATTTTATTTTTTAATTTTTATTTTCATAGAATCATAGAAGAGTTAGGTTGGAAAGGACCTTAAGATCATCTAGTTTCAACCTCCCTGCCATGGGCAGGGATACCTCTGATTAAACCATGCCACCCAAGGCTCTGTCCAACCTGGCCTTGATTTTATATTTTAATTATTTTTTTAAATTGATTTCATCTGCAGAGAAAACTATTTGGCTGCAATTATTATAACTTAAGGAAGACACTTTTTAAGGATAGAAAAAAATGGCAAGTATGTCAATCTTCCCAAATCTCAGGTGTGAGGCTCCCATTTCTGCCTTTCACTTGTTACATTCAAAGAATATGGAACATATGAAAACATAGTTCCATAGTTTTTGTTGACATAAGCTGCTGCAGCCAGGTGACTCAATGCATGAGATGTATTTGTAAAGTCATGTTTTTATAGAAATTCTAGCCTTTGTTAAAGCCTGAAGATTTACATCTTTAACATAAGTTCTATGATATATTTTCCATATCTCTGTGTCTTTGAAGCCTTTCTTTTCAGGCTGAGCTTATTTTTGCTGTAGTTAGTTCCTCATACTAAGTATGAAAAGACTGGTAACATTTCCCAGGAGTCGTTAAATCTAAAAGGAGGAATGCCTCATTCTTGGTTTTACTCTTCTGTACTGATAAATAAACAAGGTGCACATAAATACTCTCCAATTGCGGAACTGTTGTATGAATACCTTGCTTAATCCAAGTTGCAAAAAAGTATTATAATTTTAGTGGAAGATTAAAAAAAATATAAAAATATAAATATATATACATATAAATTATAAAAATATAAATATAAAAATGTTTAAAAATACTGTGTTTCAGATGGGAGGTGACAGCCCTTTACACAAAGTCATTTGGTTGAGAATTGTGTTGGATGAGGGGCACACTATACGGAATCCAAATGCTCAGCAAACTAAAGCTGCCTTAAATCTGGATGGACACAGAAGATGGGTACTTACAGGTAAAATATTTGATACCAGAGGAAATGCAGTGCAGATTGTCTTAGTATAACACCATCTTGTGTTTTCCACTTGGTGTTTCCACTTTGGATTTTTCTGGAAGATGTCTGGGTTAATGTCTGTCTGCTTCAGATGCATTTGGAATGTTTTTGAGCTTGCATTTTAGCAGTGATTTAGGTGTGTCGTCTTTTAGTTTTTTTGTTTCGTTTGCTTGGTTTTATGTGGATTTGGGGTTTTTGTTTTGTTGGGATTTTTGTTTGGTTAGGTTTTTTTTTTTTCAGTTTTCATTCAGTTAGACAAATTTTAAAAGAACTTCTGATATATAGGTTTGATAGAAGTGAAGGAAAAAGGGACCTATTGATGATCTGGCATGTTACATCAGTTTAAAAGTTTACACTTTTATGTACTCATTGGAACCTCAGTAGCTTTTGAAATGTAACAGTCATCTTAAAACTGCCAGGGACCATGCAAGTATATGATCCTTAAATGTAACTTGAAGAATATCGTGATTGTGATCGCTGCTGGTGTAGCTGAAATGGAAAAATTAACCGCCAAGTTTCCTAGAGTGATGCAGTTTTCTCACTCATGTATGCATGTGCTTCGTGATACTTCAATTAAAAAATACACGTTATACTTAAGGGCATGTCAGCCTAGTTATAAGACCTCATCTGTAGTGTATGGTTTGAAGAAAGCACTAAACTTTCTCTTTGACTAAAATTTGTACTTTTTACTTACTTTGAGGTTTTGCAATCTTTTGTTTTCTGTTTAGGCACTCCTATTCAGAATTCTGTAAAGGATTTGTGGTCACTTATTTCCTTCTTAAAACTGAAGCCTTTTACTGATCGAGAGTGGTGGCACAGAACAATTCAACGTCCAGTCACAATGGGAGCCCCAGGAGGACTTGGGTACGAAGTGTTCCCAAAGGGTTTGTGAAAGAGCATGATTAGCAGTGCTTGGGCAGTGTGACTAATCAGTGTTTCATGCTTGAAATGCATTTAGTATCAGTTCTCATTTCAACTTTGTAGTTCTAATTAATATTAAATGATTCAAATTATTTGATATTTCATATTGATGAACTATATTGTACTGTTGGTCTTGGATTTAGTAGAGAACATGTATTTATGCAATTAGCTAGAAAAACAAAAGTGAAAATGAAACAACTCCAGCTGGGTAATGTATTGTTGATGTATATCTTTTTAGGCGTTTACAGTCTCTGATTAGGAGTATTACCCTTAGAAGAACTAAAACAAGTAAGGTTAAAGGAAAACCTGTTTTGGAGTTACCAGAACGAAAAGTACTCATTCAGTATGTTACACTCACAGAGGAAGAGAGACAAATCTATCAGTCAGTGAAGAAGGAGGGCAAAGCTGCTATTAGCAGGTAAGTAGAAGGCTTTCTTAATTCTGAAGGTTGGAGTTTAATACCACAGGGTTTTGGAAGTTTTGATTATGTTAGCTCTGTTAGCAGAGTGTATCAATTTATATGCTGTAAGCTAAAAATTGCAAATGAGTATAGCATCTCTTCAGCTCTGAAGAGCGAAGTGGAGACTACTGCAGAGCTATGTATTAGAAAAGGATACTGGATATGTAAAGAATGGCCTTAATATTTTTGTGACTGTGTGTTAGTGTTTCTTTTAAGTAGAACATGCTACTGATAGCCTTTATACCTTGTTACAGAAGAGGATTTGAGAAAATTGTATTCAAACAGGAAAGTGAAAAATGAGAGTATCATTCTAATAGTTAGACTTCCTCACTTGATGTCATCTGTTACTGCAGGCTGTAGCATTTCACACTAACAATAAAACTTACATTCAGATTTTTCAGTGAAGGGACTGTACTAGCTCACTACGCTGACATCCTTGGTGTCCTCCTCAGATTGAGGCAGCTTTGTTGTCATCCTCATCTGTGTATAAATACATCTTCGTCTAGTTTTCCACCTGGTGAGTGAATGTTTTTGGTTCCTGTGTTTTTTAAAACAGGTCTTGCACTTCATATTCAAGAACAGAAACATATTTGTTTGTTTTCCAAGCTTTCTAGCTTCAGCATTCCTGTTTTCAGCTTGGATTTTTGAACTTCTAGCTTTGTTACCTTCATTTTTTTCATACCATATGTTTGAGAAGAGGGTACCCTAGCACATACTTAAATATGAACAAAGAGGTCCTCTACAGAGCCAGAATGCACAAGGCTTGTTAAAGAGCAGTGTATCTGTTGTAATAATTTACAGAAGTGCTTTTACAGTAAATTTTTTTCTTTGCCTCAGGAGAGGAGATGTAGAGGAGCTTTCAGGAATGGCTTGTAGATTGGTAGCTCTGACTTTGTTATGGCTGTAAGAAAGGGTGAAAGAAGAGTGTAATTTTATTTTTGACAAGCCAGAACTGTACAGCTGCATAGAGTTAAAAACTACATGCATTTCTTTCAGAAACAAGTATAGTCTGTTTGAAATACTCTATATTTGAGAATTCTCAGAGTTGATATTTTGAAAAACCCTATTTTGGGATGCCATTGGTTATAGACATGGTTTTTCAGGAAACTGAAAGACCGTAAGATAATGGTCAGAATCTTGTTTAGAAGGTTGCAATTTATCTTCCTGAAAAATACAGGGTGGAGAAGTGATTGGATAATTGTTCAACAATTATTTAGAAGTTAGTTAGTAACTAGTATGATTTGAATTTCTTAAAAAATAAAATAAAGCAATCTTAACCATAAATAATGTCAACTCCGTAGCAATGTTACTACTTGAACAGCTGCCATATGAAAACCGCTTGTTCCCATTAGGCATTGTGTTGTATATGTACTTACCACTGTCGAGTTTCCTAGAATTCTAATTACCATTTTTCCAAGTAAGATTACTCTTCATGTGTTTCAAAATCGTGGGTTGGAGTTTTGTGTAGTACTGGCCGGTTTGTGGTTTTATACATGGTAGGCTATATCCTCATTGTGTATAAACTGTCCTAGTTACATTTTGATTAATAGAACTGTTTGATGTATGCCTCCTCAGAGTGTTTCCTGTATAAAAATCTCTGTTTCTAAATATCTTTCTATATTTGCAGAGAGTAAAACTCCTGAAGAACTGCATGAGGTATTAGTGAGCAAAATGAAGTTGGTTTTGAGCTCTGGTTCAGATGAAGAATGTGCAGTTTGTTTGGAATCGCTGACTCTTCCTGTGATAACACGTTGTGCGCACGTGTTTTGTAGGCCATGTATTTTTGAAGTCATTAGAAGTGAACAGGTTGGTTGCTCTATGGTTGCACTTAATTATAATGGCTATTTGAAAGCGATGAACTGGTATCACAAGTTCTAGGACATTTAGCTATTGTTCCTTTAAATCATCCATGAACAGTGTAAACCTAGTTATCAGCGGAGTTATGAAAATTGTTGGCCTAAAGTCAGACTATTGAGAGTGGCTTTCAAAATGAACAGTTTTAAGGTTCCACCAGTATTTTCAAAGGCCTTTTCCCCAGTTCTCACCTTACTTTGTCCCTAGCGTAAAAATGATGGTAACCAGTGCTGCATTGTATTCCTCCATATGGCTTGATGCCTCTTTACTGCTTTTATGTGATGTGATGTATGTGTATTTTGTTGTGTGTGAAAGAGACCAAAGTTGTGTATTGGAAGTTGACTGCTGAAGTAAAATCATGTCTGTTCTCCTCATTCCAAGCTGATAACCTCCTGCTGTGATATAGCAGCCTTGCTAGAGGGCATCTTTGTGGCCCTTCTTTGGACTGTCTCCAGAATAAGCTTGTGCATGAGGGTCTTCTGATTGATTTTTTTGAAAAACATAGTATGTCTTTTTCTTGTGTGCTTCTAAGCTATACTTTTTCTCCTTCTTTGACTTTTCCTTTCTAGGGCAATCTGATAGTGTGGTAATCTCACCATCGGTATCCAGTGCTGCAGCACTTCCTTTCTGGAATTGTACTCAGCCACAGTAGAGCTGCAAGTGCCAGGCTAAATCTAGGTGTTGTTCCTTATAGGATGTGGCAGAGGACAAATCAGTCCCTGTTTGTTCATAATTAATCAACCCAACAAGACAAAGTTAGGAAGTGTTATCTATCTGGCATGCAGTTTTACTTTGTTTCGTTGCCAGACATTCAAGGCCCTGATGTAGCTGTCCTAGTTGAAAGCCTTTGAGAATTTTGAGGGGAAACTAGTGATGTGAAATTGTTCTCTAAGGAATAGAGAAGAGGCCTTGTTCCAGTGCAGAGGTTCTTGATATGTCTGTAGTAGAGTCAGTGCCCCTACTTAGCCTTCAGGTGTAGTTAGGCATGCAGAGAAATAAATCAGGTTATGATTGTGATGGAACCTGGGTTACTTGACTTGTACAGTCAAGTTATTTACTATGCTTTGCCTAGAAGGCACCTTGGAATCTGCAGAACTAGGACCTTTGTCCAATCCCACATTGTTCCATAGATTGCTTACATAGTAGTGAAATAGTAGATTCTGCTCTTGGAACTATCATGAGTTTCTAAAGCAGTGAGTAAGCTTTTCTTATGTTCAGAATGCTTGCTAATGTAAATCATTTTCCAAGGAAGTTTTTGCAGCTTCCAGCTGAAACACTGACAGATATCTAAGTTCCAGAGTTGCGGAATTCACTTTTTTGACATACTATCTGTGCTAGTGCTGCATCTCAGCTGGGTAGTTCCTGTGCCTGACAGGTTACAGTGCAACTCTCTCCTAGTAAATAGCTCGGGAAAGTACTTACCACCTTTAAAACAAAGCAAACCAACTTAAAGCATGCCTTCTCCCACAAAACAGCTTGCGTTCAAACAGGATTCTGCCAGGCAAGATGCCTGTGGTTTCCATTATTAATACAAGTGAGAAGCCATTAGCGAGGCATGGGATGTGAAGCTGCCAGCCCAAAACTGCTGAGTGACAAGTTTAGCCTTTCAGTGATTACAGACTTGGATAACATTTTATTTTTCTAATGTTAACCTAAAAATATATTCTGAAATTGGAAAATCTTTCTTAGTAGTTAACAGCTTGAAATGTAACACCTTTATTTCAGTCTTTCATTCAGGTTAGCTTCAGAAGTCCCAATAAAGCTGTAAAATCTCTAAAGTATTGTTTATTTTCCTAGTTGTTGATAGCAAGACAGTTTTTTCACTCTTACATATTTTCACTGCAAAACTTACATATTTGCATTGCCATTATTTAGTTGCATTTTGGGTTTTTTTGTTGGCTTTGATTAGTACTAAATTGGAGAAGGGATGCAGAAAGATGTGTGTAACAAACTGAGAAGTCTCTGTGAGCACTGTTAGGATTTTTTTTTTTTTTCTCCTGATTTATTTTCAGATTTATTAGAGTTCATTTATTTTGTCTTGTTATTGGAGGATATTTTTGGGTTGCTGACAAATGGGGAATGGTTCATTTGTAACTACATTTTGGAAACTTACTTCAGGTTCATTTGTGTTCAGATTCTGTCTCTTCAAAGGTTATCTTTTCTTGCCGCAATAAATTCGTGTATGCAGACTGTGACCTCTAGCCTCTTTAACTGACTAGAGGTTCATTCCAGGTTAGCAGCTTCTAGTATTCATGTGCTTTGTGAGGTCTGCTTTGCAGCCTGTTCAAAGATACCTTGGTTCTGTGGCCACATTGCTATATAAACTAAGTTAGCTAATTTTAAAAGGTTGCTGTTAGGCAAAAGATTTTTGTGCTTGTCATTTTTGCTTTGCAAAGTTGTGTATTTGCATAGTGTGCAGAGTCTTTGTTAAATTTTGTGAGTAGTCTCATGGAAGTGCTATTTCATAAATTGTAAACTCTGCCTTATCTAGAGTATACTTCAGAGAAAAAAACCACCAAACCTTGGTGTTAAATTATGCCTCATTTCTCATCTCTGTTAGGGAAGAAGAAAAGATGCTCTGTATCTGGCCCTGACAAAGCATATTTCATCAGACTGCTATTATTTCTGTGCAGGCTTTGAAGAAAAAGGGTCAACAAGATCTTTCTTAGCTACGAAGAATGACTTGTTTTTGGAAGATGCTTTTTGTGGTATTTTAGTCTTCTCCTCATAGTGCAAATATTTGACTGATTTTAAATATTTAGCGACTTATTTCAGGTATAAGTATGGTCAGAAACACAGCCACTTTTAAAGGAAGATTGAGTGTTTTTAAAACAGGTAGTATTTGTGTCATGTGATGTTTTCAGCAATGTTTCTATTGTCATGTCAGAAATGACAAAGCAGTTGTGTTACAAGTGAATCCTTGTGGAGGTTTTTTTTATTAACACCAATAATTTCCTGAAAGGTACTTCTAAAAGTTGGTCTTTAGCACTCTAAATAATTTGTTTCTTCTAATGTCATTTGGGCTTTTTTTGTAGCCAAATGTCAAATGCCCTCTCTGTAGGAGTGAGCTTCGAGCAGAGCACTTGGTGGAATGTCCCCTGGAAGGGGAGATAGATTCCAGTAATGAAAAGAAGCCTGATCAGGAGTGGATATCCAGTTCAAAGGTACATTTCATTGTGTTTTACTTGGCTTTGTTATGATTTTGTATAGCACCCTCTAGAATATTTATGTGAATACGCTGAACATACTTTACATATGCATAACTTTATTATTTGAACGTCTTCACAGACTAGTCAGCACAGGAGAAAATGCATCATAAAATCTCATCACAAACTTTGTAGCAGGGAAGCAAGAGAAAAGGAGTATCAGTTGTAATTTGATGACGGTCATTGTGCTGTACAGAGATGTGTGCTAATTATGTGAGACTTTCTATAAGAAAAGCTATTGCTTTGCCTTTTGTTTCTGAAGGTTTTGTAGGTATAGAACTACTATAGAGTAGAGATTATTCAGCTCTTAATTTACTTTCAGAAACTAAAAAGCTGCATAAGTCCTGTCTTAAAACTTGTCTAAAGAATATACATTTTGCTCTAGAGGGCAAAACTAACCGGGCATCATATGTTCAATGTCAGATAAACTAGTGAGATATTTTTATTTTGCTTTGCAGACTGGTTTCTCAAGGTCTGTCACATTTTTTGCCCCACCTTCATTGTGCATTCACTGCAAGAAATTAAATCTTCCTGCTTGTACTTTGACCTATTTGTTTTGAGATTGATTTTTCTAAAACTTTTATTTTAAATTTTAATTTGTATTGAAGTTTTTATTCTTTCAAAACTTGGCTATAAATTTTTCTAAAAATTTTTCTGTGGAGACCTGAGACCTAATTTAGGAAGTTGTGCTCTAGAATAAATTTACTTATTTATTCATTAATTTTTATTTTTTACCTGGTGCAGTTATTTGCCTTCTTTAGTTAGTGGTTCTTTACCTCATCATAGCTAAACCTTACATGAGAAAGCTGGCAATGTTCTTTTGCCTCAGATCCAATTCTTTTTTTCTCATGTTGGTCTCAAGAGTGCTTCTGCTGCCTCTTTGTTCTCTGTCACACCTACCTAGGGGTCTTGCATAGCTTGTTTGCCTGAATATTCCCAGGGGAAGCCTTTCTTGCTTCTTAATTATTGCTAAGTAGAACACTTGCCTCATGGCTATACCTTTCTTAAGCCTTACTTTTCAGAATTCCAGTACTCTGTACATGTTTATTTTTTTTTCCTTCATATGTCCTGGAGGTAGGGACCTTACCCCTGACAGGGAGAGTATGTCTGGAGAATGGGTTTGTGAATCCTCTTCCCCAAAGCACCATCAATCACCATTAAAAGTGCTCAATTCTCATTTTCCTTTGGAAGCTAAAAGAAACTCTACAAACAGAATTTAAGATTAATTCATTTAAAAGGTATTGCTGAACAGTGATTTCTCAGCTGAAACTCATCAAAGCACCTATAGGAGTAGGATCTAACCAAGTCAGAATAAGCTACATAAGTCTTTGTTTGATTTCAGATAAATGCTCTCATGCATGCTTTGATAGAACTACGGAGGAATGATCCAACTGCTAAATGCCTAGTTGTTTCTCAGTTTACAACTTTCTTGTCACTGATAGAAAACCCCTTGAAGTAAGTAGAACAACTGTCATTTTTAATAAACACATTTTTTTAGTGTTTTAGAAAATTTCTCAAAGAAAATAAAATTATTTCAATATAGTGGTTAGGATTTTGATTTTATTTTTTTCTCATCCTGTTGTTACAGAAAATGGACTGGTAAATTGAACATTTTTGCTTTCTCTTCAGAGAATCAGGGTTTGCTTTTACTCGTTTGGATGGATCAATGGCACAGAAGAAAAGAGTAGAAGCAATTCAGTGTTTCCAAAGCAGCCAAGCAGGATCCCCAACTGTAATGCTTTTGTCTCTGAAAGCAGGTGGAGTTGGACTAAATCTGACAGCAGCTTCCCAAGTGTTTTTAATGGAACCCGTGAGTAATAGGTTGTTAATAATGATCTAGCTTACATGTAGGTGAACCTCCTTTTGGTGTTTTCCTAGGAGGTACAAGTAAAGCCCCTCTGAGAATGAATGACACTGATGAGTACCTGTTGAAGTGCAAATAGGGGTTTTCTTAATTTGTTTCCCCAGCATGTTTTTATTCTAACACAGTATTTTTGTGCTATTATTTCCTGTGAACAGAAAGAAAATCAGTGGTATTGTTAACAAAGTGCTGTGACACAGTGTAGCATTTGATATCTGTTCCTTCTTTATTTCTTTCTCTTTCTGTCTGATACTTCTGAATGTGTTTTTCTGCTTGTTCAATAACTTCAAAAGCCATAAGGTGAAAATTCAGGAGCAGTGTATTTTTTTTTTTCCTGTGGTACACTGTAGTGCTTCTCTGCCCTAGTCTCTTCTGTTATTTTTTCTGAATTTATTTAAAAAATACAGATATTAGTCTGAGGTTACCTTTTGTAGTTGTAGGAGACCAAGAAAGATGGTGATACCTAAATTTATGACATTTTTTCCTTCATTAAAGCAATTGAGAGTGCAAAATCATTTGTAAGGAATAAAAATATAAATTACATTTATTGATAGCAAAATGGGTTCTTAAATTGGCTTATGTCTTTTTTGTGGTTGTACAAAACTGAATTTCCCTGTTCACTCTCTACTCCTCTCTCCGATGTCCTGTTTTTTTTGGCAGTTGGAAACAGACAAATTCTGCAGTTTTTGCACTTCAAACCAAAGTAAATTAAAATAATAGTGTAACTTTGGACTTGGGCATCTGGTTATACCATTAATAAAGTACTAGACTGAACATCAGATTTGTGATAACAACAGCATAAAGACAAAAGCTATTTACATAATAAACTAAAGGAATTAAATATGAGTGAGAATATGGAGCAGTTGCCTTGGAAAAGGTTTCTTATGAATTGTAATACATCTTTACAAGTACTGTTTTTGTATGAGTTTCATGCAATAGTTCAGTTGGAAGGGACCTTCAGCACCGTACCACCATCTAGTCCAACTGTTTGGTTGGGGTTTTTTTATCAATTCTCTGAATAAGAAACTTACGGGAAGTCCAAGAGAATTTCAGTTTTCTGTGAAGACAACAAGGTATTATGCATACACTGTCCTACAGCAAGCAGTTGTATGAAAATAAGTTAAGCATTGTGGACACTGACTCATCTACAGTATATAGTTACATCTCACAAACCACAACCAAATATAATTGGAGCTTTTATACACCTATACCATTGAAAACTCCTCATCCTGCTGGTAACCATCTTGTAGTGATAGCCACCCCACATGGCAGTGGTTGACTCCTTACATTTGAGGAAGGGACAGTGGGACCCCATGACCTTTATGATCTCATGTTTGAATGTTCAGTGCTGAATGAGATGCAGTCATGCATTAGTGTTCCTTGAAATGAATGAGCAGCAATAATGGGATTTAAGAAGCAGAAATACCTCTGGAGCTAGTGGAAAAAACCCCCAGGTTTTTTCTAATCAAATTCTGTGGATTTGTTGTAGAACTGTAGCTTAGAGGTCTGCTGAGAGGTGTCATATCATAGTGCAAGGGAGTAACATTTACCCAACCACAGACTATGCCCCTTCCCCCCCTTTTTTACAGTTGTTTGTTTAAATACAATCGTATCTGCTGAATTCTCACCTTTAGGAAGAAATACAAACCATTAATCTGAGAGTACCGCAAGTATACAAGTTTCTCTGAGGCTGAAGTTTCTTTATATTTTCCCATGTAAAATACAGTATCCTTCGTATGAGATATTGCAGAAAGGCACAGAGGTATTTCAATACAGTTTTCCTTTGAATTGATGAGAGAAGAGTGAGAGTAGTACACTTTGGTCCTACTTGATTACACCAGAGATAGAATGGAACATGCTTGTGCATGATTGGGCTAGGTCTTTCCTCAAGACATCATCTTCTTCCTACAGTCAGATTAGTATTGGAATGGATTGCTCTACATAGCCAGGAATGTTCATCTTGCGGTGACAGATACATCATTTGTTGTACTTCTGCTCACTATCTTACATTGGAGAAGCAAGACTTGTTTGGCTTCTATCTTGCAGCTTGATGTCTTAAGTGAGTTTAGGCATCACAGGTTCTTAGAATCTAAATAATCTTTTTTTGTGCTAGCCTAGTGCTGTTCTTTTCCCCATTCTGTAGAAAGGAGTTGTTAAGAAGAGTTCCTACTAACTTTCATTACGTGGGAGACATGGCAAGGTGAGCCCATTGCTTATCAGAAACAGAATACAAATACATTTAGCTAGATTTAAATACCTGTTGTGTGACAATGAGTTGCATTATACCTTTAAATAGAAAAAACATGCTGGAAAAATGCAGAGCAGGCTTGGCATTTCCCATATCCTTATAATCTAGTGTTACATCCTAAGCATAATTAGGAATAGCTACGCTATTATTTTGTGTTCTGCAAGTTCCTTGTTTTAACTACCTTCATGATTATTGCATGTACTAATGGAAGCATACATGGCCTTCCTTTTTTAACAAGGGGACTTAGTCTACTGATGAATTAACTGTCTGTGTTCAGCTGGTTTAGATTTTGTTACCAGGAAGAGTACTGAGGCAATTAGTATATATAGTGTTTATTTCAGAATTAAAATGATAAGATTGTTTTGATGTCTCCTAGACTCACTGACAAACCTAGTTTTTAAAGCATTTGCCAGTTTATAAGTTCCTGCTTGTTATGAATATATAACTGGAAGCTCTCAAAGCTTTCTTTATATTGGGATACTTACGTGAGAAATTAGGTTGCGAGTAATTAATCTGCAGGCAATATTTGTACAAGAGATGGTGGTACTTCCATCATCATCAGATAACTTCCCTGTGATTCTATGCGCATTTTACTATGTATTTTGACCATTGGTTATTTAACTTGTTCATTACTGCTATTGATAGGCTTGGAATCCTGCTGCAGAAGACCAGTGTTTTGACAGATGTCACAGGCTGGGTCAGAAGCATAATGTTGTTATTACTAAGGTGAGTTGAGAGATGATCTGTTGGACCAGTGTTATGATTGGGAATAAATAAATTATTTTCCAGAAAGCTTTGTTGTATTTTTAAAAGAATAGTGACGTGATAGTCTCACCAGTAAACTCAAAAGTTGTGATGTGATTTTTTGAAGTGTGGGCTTTGGATTGTGAGATTATATTAAATGTAAGCTACTTCCTGTGAAATAATAAGTTCAGAAAGCAGATGTCCCTGTTGTGACCTACTTGGAGTGATTAAGATGGGGTAGTATTGCTGTTGCCTGGCCTGGCTGTTAGCTTATTGTCTTGAAAGTATGTAGAATGCTTTTGATTTTGTCATAGCAGCTTGTTCAGCTGCAGAAGAGCAGCTGGTATGTCTCAGTAATACCTGGTCACAAAAAACATTACTTGGGAAATTGAAGACCAGTTCTCTTCTCATGTAAGCAGCAAATAAGAGATATAAATATTCTTCCAGTAAGTGTTTAAAAAAAGTGTGCGTGTGTGTGTGTATGTGTGTGTGTTTAAAATGCAAAACCTTCTTCTTTATCTACACTATAACCCTTTTGTGTTTGGTTCACAAAGTAGTAACAAAATGTAAGTGTGCTTTAGGCTTAATCAGCTATTTTTTCTCTCTAAAGTACCTAAATGTCCCATCCTAAACATTAAATTAAAAAAGCCCCAAACAAACAAAAGCCAACACCACCACCCCCCCGCAAAAGACCCCCCCAAAAAACAAAACAAAAAAACCCAACCAACCACAAACCTCAACATTTCAGTGGGGCTTTTTTTGTATTTCAGTTCATTGTGAAGGATTCAGTGGAAGAAAATATGCTGAAAATTCAGAACAAGAAGAGGGAACTTGCAGCAGGAGCCTTTGCTACCAAAAAGCCTTCAGCAAGTGAAATAAAACAAACCAAAATTAAGGAAATTAAGGCTCTAATTGACTTATAGCTTGAAAGTGTGGTAAAATAATATATTTAATATTTTAGTTAATACTGCTCTTCAAGTTACATGTCTCATGTTAACTTCTAATTTTGCTGACTTTGTGGTCAAAACATTAATGCTTCACATAAACTGTAAAATCTAATTTTCTCCTACATGTTAATTTTAGAAATGCACAAACTTGTTTTGTATTCCTGAAATCTCCCCAGTGTTCACTCCTTTGAAATGTTGCCTATTATGTACAATGCTTAAGAACACATAAAAATCCCTGAAACAGAAATGCATATTCATGTCTCCTAATTTGCAAGAATTTTCATGTCTTTTTAGAGGTAACAAAAGGTTTTGTCCTTCAGATAAAACCCTTAAGAAATGGATTAGCTTTATGTTTCAATCTTGGTGTGTTTCTGATACCCAAACAGATCATCTGGATTGTTTGTTTCAGAAGAGGTGGTCATTGACCACTTCAGAAGGAATTCTTACTTTTGCAGACTGTGTTCAAAGATGTCAGTTAATTCAAAATTCTAAAATATTCTAAATGATACAGAGGTGCAGCAGGGGGTTCCTCTGTTGATTACTTTCAGGCAACAGTGAAAATGAAGTACTTAAAATTTTGTAAAACTTTTTAATATTTTACTTCCGTTAGGCAGAATTCCATTTATTTTTTGTAAAAATAAAGGTTTTATGATTGAATGAAATGCTGGAATCATAGGCGTGTATTGATAACATGCTTTCTTTTAGTTTCTGTAGGCACTTTGAACAGTAAAACTGTGCTATATGCAAAGTAGAATACAACCCACTCACTTGCCAGTGAATCAGTCCTTGCAAAATAAATTAATAGCTGCCAGCTTTCTAACAGTTTTCTTGCACTTCTAAGTGTTTTTTCAGTCCCATATGTATGTCTTAATGGAATGCGGATCAGTATGCATCTTGATTTATATAGAAGAATTTGGTAAGCTACTCATGTTCATATACTGCAAAGTATTAAATAGCACTGGAAAATATTAGTTGAATGTTCTTGTCTGCTCCTAGTACTGTACTGCCTTCCCTGTAATGCTTAAGACTTTGAATTGGAAGCAGAGATTGCTATATTTAGGTCCTATTTAGATTCTATGTTTAGATTCAGGAAGTGTGTTTGGCAGCAGAGAAGTGGAACCTGACTTGCTCCTAATGCCTTTCACTTTTTCTTATGTCTTAGAGTATCAGTCACCGGTAGTAAGATGAATTGCAAACATAGAAAACAGAAAGGGAGTGAGAAATAAAGGGAAGATGTCTGATATTTGGAGACACATTGAGCCAATGGAAGGAGCAAGAAAGGAATTCAGATTACATAGCCTGATGCAGTTTTCTGGGGAGCCAGCATCTTAGCTATGGGGGAAGGTGTGGTTTTAACTTTCTCTAAGAGACTTAAAAGATGTGAATAATGGAAAACATCATGCACCCCAGTAACTGGTTGTCACTGGAAAGTTGACAAAAGAACAAGCAAAGAGTTATGCATGATTTTTTGGTTCGGTTTTTTTGTGTGGGTTTTGGGTTTTTTTTGTTTTTTTGTTTCTTTTTTTTTTTTAAATTGAGTTTATATAACTTTGGGGTTTTGTGGTTTAGATTTTGCCATTTAGAGAGAAGCTGGAGAAATAATTCTCATTATGAATGAAAAACTTGGCTTTGTGTAATTCTTTCAAAGTTAAAATTCCATGAAGAAGAGACTCATTTTAATGGCTATTCAAGCTACATCATTACTTGCATTAAAACCTGCTGATGTCTTGCAGAGTGGCAAAGTTATGATTATGAAAACAATTTTTCCTCTACTGGATGATGGTTTCCATGTTCCAAGGCCAAATAAAAACTTACTGGAGTTATTACTAAGCTGTATGGCTAATTAAAGTATCTCCCAAAAAGGCCATTAATGTATATGAGAGAACAGTTAAAGGTCAAAGCTGAGAGCAGAAGTCCCATCTGATTTGACTGACCAGTTACTTGGGTGTTAAAAAACAGGGTGTTGTGGTTCATTGAGGTTTATTTTTGCTTTTCATGATCTGTCAGCAGTGTTTAGCTGTTAATATTTTGTTTCTTTAAGTTCTAATACTGTTCCATGGCATGTTCCAGAAATGAACTTCTGGAATTATGAACTTAACATTTTTAATTCCAAAGACGGAGTGTCCGGTCATGCCGGTTGATTCTGTGGTTTTTGGTTATTTGGTTTTTTTTTAATTACTCCATGTGTAAAATAAAGACATAAATGAAAAAAGAAAATAAAATCTCAGAGTTGTCACCATCTAAGGACCACCTTAGTTTATAAGTTTTTTTAAGGCAAATTGAGTTCAAGTACTTGAACTGCAATCTAAGCAGGACTATAATTCTTCTCAATAATGTCTTGAGTATAGTGCTTTAATTTAGCTACTGATTTGAGTACATACAGATCAGAGGAGAAAAGCATTTGATGTATTAAGTAATATTCCTGCAAGGGATAAAAAAGGGTTTTCCTTTTTGCAAGTGCTGTCTACAGTAATTATGAAGGAAATAAGTAGTGGCTGATAATGACATAAAGGTAATTGTATTGAAAATAAGCTGCATAGTTTGGTATAGATGTAATAGAATCATAGAATAGTTAGGGTTGGAAAGGACCTTAAGATCATTGAGTTCCAACCCCCCTGCCATTGGCAGGGACACCTCCCTCTCAACCAACCTGGCCTTGAACACCACCAGGGATGGAGCATTCACAACTTCCCTGGGCAACCCATTCCAGTGCCTCATCACC
>JANRGW010038902.1:0-33551 GCA_024733675.1 Psilopsiagon aymara
CCAATTTAAGGGGGGGGGGGCGGGGGGAAGGAAAGGAGAGAAAAAGAGAAAACACTCAACAAAACTTCTATAGCTATCCTGAAAAACTAATCCAAAGTTACGTTACAGTGTAAAGTGAAACCACATGTAAATAATTACTACAACCCTGTATTAATTTGTATTGCTTAACAGTTACAAGAAGTGACTAAACTGCAATTGCATATGAATATATTTTAGGAACGGATGACAGGTATTTATGCACTGTTATTGAGCTTTGTGATTACCAGACTGTATATTTCTAGCAGAATATTATTTGTTTCATGGTAAGAATGAGCCTTCCCTGAGCTTTCTTTTAAATCATTGCAATTACCTCTGCATTAGTTAAACAATGCCTTTTGCAAGTTAGAGATGAAGAATGATTTGGCCTATGAGAGGGATACTTGGCCTATCATTCTGCAGCCTTTCTGGGCTGGAACAGAGCAGCTATTAAAATAGCACCACATTAATATGTGATACTTTGAAGGCAGAATCTCAGGATTCCTCCCTGAAACAAACCCAACCTACCAAGCAAAACCACCCCATCCATTTAAAGAGAGAGGGAAGGTAGGCTGCGTTTTTGTCTTTCGTAAGAACCACAACTACCGTTGCTGGGAGGCGTAATGAGCGGTCTTCAGTAATCACAAACGACAGGGTTCTTCATTTTACATCTCTAGCTCCAGAGTACCGTGTAAGGGTGTTGATTTAGGAGCGACACAGAGGGAATAGTGCCATCTACTGAAATAATTATTTTTAGCACTCTAATTTCTTGACCGAGGCTCTTTTCTGCTAAGGTCTAAAGATGCTACTGCATCAATATAAAATCAATCACATTCAATAGCTCCTCTCTCTCCCTATTTTCTTTCAGTAACCAAAAATAGTATTGCGATAAAGTCAAAACCCAATCCCCGAGTCCCCCAAAACAAGCAATAGACTACTATCAAGCTACGTTATTATAAAGCTATTAATTAGAGAAATCAAATCTTAGTATGAGGGTGTCTTTAAGCCTGGGGAAACTCTGAAGCTAAACCTACTCTGATCATATTCATGTGAATGAAGGACTGCAAAGTAATTTTAGAGTGAGCAATTCCACGCTGTGATTTTCTTTCAGACTAAGTTAGTGTTGGACCAATAGCCTTGAACTACAAATCTGAAATTAGTTGCTATAAGGACAATCACTTTAAAAACCCTGATTTGAAAAGTTGAGGTTACTTTTTAATCTCTCTCTTTTTGGGGTTAGGGTAAACAGAACTCTTACTAAAGCATGGTGATAAAAAAATCTCCAATAAAATAATTCCCCCAAAATCCCTCCTTCCCCAATATCAATGAATGTGTATAATAACACCAAGCTAAAGAACAGCACTTGCTCTTTTCAGCAGGTGGAAGAAATAAACCAATGTCCTCTCTTCAGATATTGATTAGTGTTGCCATGCACTGCCAAACAGCTATGTAGAGTCACTTCACTGGCAGCTACTTATCAGCAATGAGTGAAGTGGTCCCTACAGTTTCCCTTCACTACTGCATAGACCTAAATAGTTAATGCTTGCAACGCATGGTGAGAGGCTTGTTAAGAATGCTCCAGGAACACAGTAACATAACAGTCACACCATATGGTGTAAACTGAATTCACCAGTAGAATTATTGATTAACAACCAAAGTCATAAATAACAACAATAAAATGTTGCAATTTGAAAGTTATCTCAAGCATCTTCCGCAGAAGATATAATTAATTCTGGATGTGTTTCTGCTGACCCACCAGCAATTTTATTGCTGCAAAGGCAATGCAGCATATCATACTATGATAGATTTGGGCTTTTCTGACATCCAGCTGCTTACTGTTATTGTTGGCTCTTGCTGAAGTACTGGAGATAACACAGGTGTTCTGTGCTGTTAGAGCTGTCTGTGCTAGAGAGAAATCAGGGACAAGCACGGCATGAGGATATGTCTGCTTTGGTGAGTAGAGCAAGTCAGATGGTACAGAGAAATATGTCAAACAGGCTATTTTTTTGGTCTGCTTCAAAATTAATGGAGGGTTATTTTATCAGGCTTCTCCATGTTGAACAGAGAGGATGATCTATAAATAGAGATCTCTGTTAGCTGATTTTTTTACCATACTTCTGCTGATGAGTTGAATGACTCCTACTTAGTCTGATCACATATGTCATAACTATTAGTATGAATGTAATTATGTGTTTCACAAGTTTAAAGCTAGTTCCTGTGTCTAGCTCATCACTAAGAGTCATCCTCAATCTACAGATGGGCAAACCGATGTGTTGACCAACTGATCATTGCTTCATCTTTAGGTGAAGCAATTTCTCCAAAGCTACATGTTAAGTCTGAGAAAAAGCCTTAGTCAGGGCACAGGTGCTTCTCAATCTGAGAAGAATGTTTGAGTAACCAGTTAGAGCAGACAGGATAGTTCCCGCTAAACACAAACTCATGTGAGTGGTATCTCCAGTGTCAAGGAAGCAATACAAAGCTAATCCTATGCCTCTGTTTTTATAAAAATACTTGACAAATATCATTAGTAAATAAACAGCTGTCTCCGAGTTATTTACAGTGCTGTTAACCAGTATTTAGGCTTCAGAATTGATCACCAGAGTCAACAAAGGGTTGAACAAACATATCTGTGGTTGAGTATTTGTATTTGAGATTAAGTACACATATACAACTGTGAACATATGTGTTCAGCCAAACTATTGAGGCTGATTATGAAGAGACATTGGACTGCGCATTATATGGCATTTTGATCAAAAACCAAAGAAACAATTCATGCAACTAACTTGTACTTGTCCTCATCTTCTTGAACCTAATCTAAACACTTACTTGGGACTCTGGTCAATAATTTACAATGAGCTTTGACCTGATAATTTTTTAATAAGTTGCTTTTGGTTTCTCCAAAGGTATTTTTCTTTCCCCTCTACCAATGTTATCTTGTCTAAGGCCGTAGTGTCCTTTGAAAGGAGCAGTCCAAAAACAAAGGTTCCTTCCCCGCATCCCCATGTCCCTGGAAAAACAAGGAAATAGTATACATCCTTGCTGGAGTTCTACTTGACCCAAGGACAGTAACATTATGAAAAAAAATCAGTGAGACTCTTTTCCATTTCAGGCTTAATTTTTCATATTGCAAATGAATTAAAGACCAAAAGTGATTCCGGGGCTGAATTTGCTCCTCTGCAGCAGTGCAGAGCGCAAGTGAGCACGTATTCAGTTGGGCTGATACTACAACTCTTCAGAAGGGACTTCAATAAACAACAGAGCCAGAAATAATCCAGTGGTAAACCCAAATAAAGGCAAATAGTTTCCCTTTTGCATTTGCGTTTACCTTCTTTTAACTGAATTTTTTAAAACCTTCGGAGAGCCATAAAAACCTGAGATCTGGTCTTTTCACAGTGCATCCACCATTCAAGAACCAAAATAACAGAAGATCAATTCTTTCAGTATTTGGGCTTTACAAATCACTCCCCTTGGACATTTTAAAGAAGACTCTGAAAATAAATCAGTTCGAATGTGAGAGAATTTGTGCACCTCTTGGCATATGAAGCTTTTACACATAAAGTAGTATCTTGTTCAGGAAAAAAATTAAAAATAGTTTTTTTTTTTTAGTATTATATAGTTAGGGAGCTTGGAGCAACATTATCTGCCTTCAGAGAAATAGACGACTCAGCTCAAGTGGGGGTTAGCTGGACAGATGCTCTGTTAGGCTAATCAAGGTTTCCAAACTCCAATGACTTTGTGGTAAAGACAGATGTAGTGTGAAGATGAAATTCCCACCTGCCTTCTGCCAGGCAGTGAGCAAACAGCCCTTGGAGAATTCTATGCCTGCAGCTCTTACATAGTATTCTGGCACTACTTGAGGTCCAATCTAGATTGTTAGCAAACAATATTCACCTTCTTCTGGTAGATTTTTACACAGTCTACTTGGATTTTTACATAGTTTACTTGGAAAGCTTTTGTCCTTCAAGTTTGATTGGTGTGACTTGGGAGTTAGCACCAAAATGTACCTCCTACTGCCCCTACTGCTTATTATGGCTTTGGACTACGGTAAGGAGCTGGTCAGGGCCAGAGGGTGGCTTTCCCATGCTGAAAGATAATAGCCTGTGTAGTGGGAAGGAGTTCAGTCCGATTGACATTTCCACCCTGTGGGTACCATTAACACTGTTAGTACCACTGGTAATAACACCCTTCCTGGCTATCTCACCACTGAGGCCAGGCACTGGACACTTTCCATGCAGCCTTCCCAGGGAGAAGAGCAGGTGAGCAAGCCCACAGCACCCAAGTCAGTCCTATTTCTGATAGAAAAGTGCTCATTTTTCGTGGCTGTCGCTCATTGTTCATGGCTGTCAGTCTAGTACCTTTTGTCAGCACCAAATATTCATGGGATGAAAAAAGAGATTAAAATCAAAATCACTCTTCTGCTCCATGTAAGAGATTTCAGGTGCAGCAGTTTGTATCCTGAATAACAAGCTACTTGACTAGAAGCTGATTTTTAACAATGCCATGTTCTTATATTCAAAAAAAACCCCAAGCTGCATGCACTGTATCTACACAACCTGTTTAACTCTGGGTCTGTTTTAAAGCTATTTCACCTGAGTGCCTGCTGATTAGCATGCTGAGTTTTTTAAACCAATCCATTGAATTCACTTCCTTTCTGTGTTCCCAGTGACCATTCACCTATAGAAATATATAGACAAACAAGGCCACAGCTGCAGAAAATTGGGCATTTCCTGCTGTTTATTACAATGTTAGCCTCAGGGATTTGTTGTAGGGGGTGGTGGGGAGAAGGGAAGAAAAAGAAATACACTCTTTGCAACAGGATTCTGCTAAAATCGTACCTTTCTTTTCTGCCAACAAACACAGACGTCAAATTATTAGGAGGTAGAATATGGGCAGGTGCATTTCTTTCACATCTGCGAACGGAAATCTGATAAATTGCTGTTGCCCAGAAATCCTGCTCTTCCCTCAGCCCACCCCCCTCTCTGCAGCTTGCCTTCTGGTTATACTTGGGCACAAGAATTTGCTCTGCCTTGTGGTTGCCCAGCCTGATCCCTGGTTACAGACACACAAGCATAGGAAGAAGCAGCCACCTGCTTGACATAACAGTGATGTGGTTTATGATGAAAAGGCAAGCTTGGAGAGGTCTCCTTTTGTGAATACATGGCCCCTATCCAAACCTGCATGCCTCCTGCTACAGGCTGCACTGCCTCAGGGCATCCCTGGTTCCCCTTCAGGTGCAGAGTAGAGATCCCCAGATGAAGGGGGCTTTGCTCAAGGAAGATATCAAATCTTTTTTGATACAAAGCGGAACAACCACTGAGTGTGTCAGATGTTAAAAATCATGTTGCTGACTGGACAGGAATGGTGAATGGGTTAATGCCACCCAGCACTTACCCAGGTCATTGAGAGCTAAGGCAAACCAGCACACAGGGGTTGCAGCAGGAGATGAATGTGCTGGAGTGTGAGTGTGTGTAAGTGTTCAGCTTCTGTCTCTGTCTAGAAAGGTGTCTTGGAACAATTTCTATGGCTCAATATCAGTGGATTACACGAAAGCATCTAGTAAGGGCTAGCCCCTGAGTCAATTTTAAGACTAATGATGACAATATAATGTCAATTAACACAGTGTTAATTACTACTTTTTGTTTCCTTGGCTTGGACAAATTCATAGATTAAGAGATGTGTTTGAAGACTTGGGAGAGTTTCTCTCCATCCCCTCATGCTCACTTTGATAAGCTAACAAAAACCATGGTTTGTTTTGAATTATGAATTAGCTCCTATTAGTTAACAAACCTCAGGTCACGAAAATCAAGCAATCCTTTTCTGTAATACAGGTAGAACTTCATTTTAACTCCCAATACAAAGAGGGTTATTCTGGAAAAGAAACCTTAGTTAAAGACATGACCAAATCTAGCAAGGTAGAGGGAGATGGGAATTTGCCCCCATCCTCCCCTGTAGAAACTATCCAGTTGTTAGAATTTTTTCTCTCTCATTTGTTTCTTTCTCTTTTTATCTCCCCTCCTTCACCCCCATGGGTCTCTCTGGGTCGTTTCACATTCTTTCCTTATTCTCCTTCCTTCTTGCTCCTTGTTATTAATTGTATTTTTTATTCCCACTGTCTCTTTTCTCAGCTACTTCTTATAAGTATAGAAACACAAATGCAAATGAAAACTTCAAACCTATGGATACGTGTTTGATTAAAAAACATGCAGGGATTCCCCTCAACCCAAGTCCTTTTTAAACCCTTCTGTAAACAAACATGTCTATTTAGACAGTTTCTTTCTCTATCAATCTGTGAAAAGTTAATACAGTTTTGTGCCATTTTTGTTACAGAAACAGCTTTGTAAAAATACCATATGGTCCACTGAGGGCTGCCCTTATAACCCCAATAAATACAAATCACCCTAGAACTTATCATTGTAAATTCAAATATGTAGCTAATGTAATCTCAAAAAATCCTTCACAAAAAGAAAACAAACCAGCTCCTTTTAAACCCCTGACTTGCTGCTCTTGACTTCAGCTATTTGTTCAGTATTTCAACAACACTAAATAAATGTGTCGGAAATACTTATCATTTCTGAGTCACCCCCTTGCTATTTTAGATCGCAGACTCTTCAAATTAATGTCTATCTTAAAAAGATTAATGTGATTTGTTCTCTTTGCCTCTTTCAACATTGTCTTTGGCATATCTCTTGAGAGTCTCCTGCTATCAGTGCTACCTAATTTTGGCTAATCTTTCTTGAAAAGTCATTTCCCATCTCCCTGTTGCAGGCTGTTTTGGTCATTCTGTTTTGTACCTTTCCTAACTCTGAAACATCAGTATAATTAACGGCACACACCTCAGCTTATGCCTGATGTCAGAGAAGAGTTCACTGTTATTTATATTCTGCATATAAACCCTATATACAAAGCTTAAATAACATATGTGCAGAAGAGCATTACTTTCCATCACCTCCTCTGTAAGATATGTCAATTAATTTGCCCTCCATTGCTTATTTATACATAAGCAGATAAATACGTATTTCAGACAACCAGAATCTTCCCCAATTCCTTGTGATTTATAACAAAATAGAATAATAAGCTTCAAGTAAAAAATCTGTTATCTGAATGAAACAAAAAAAACCTAACATGGGTATTATGGATATAGTGGGAAATATGATCAGAAAAACTGTATAATTACATTTTTTATCAACCATATTTCCCTACTGAGTATCTACAGTTATCTACATGTCATGGAACATCATGGAAAACAGCCTGATTCCAATATCTCATTAAGCTCTGGTTCTGAACAGGTCTTTCAGAGATGCTCAAAAGTTCAGTTTTAAAAGTGAGTGGCATTTTTGGTGCCTCTCTTTCTGAGGTATCTGTATGAGGTCGGATTTTTAGAACATATTTTTTTCTGTCATGGAGTTCCAACATAGAAATGTCAAAATATAAAGTAGAAAAAATCAAATAGTTGCTTTTGAATAATCTTAGTCTTCATGGCTTCACTGTCTTCTTGAAGCGCAGGTGAATGGGAAAGAAAACCAATGCTGTACATGGTATTTTCAAGGACATGATCTTGGTCATTGACATATCTGTTTTCTTTTTTTAATTCTGCCCTTGGAGTGGACTAGTAACAGTGGAAGTCAAACAAAGGGAGCATATCACAAGCTACTCCTTGCTCTTCACAAGGACCAGCAGACTCCTGCCCCTCTTTTAGGCTCATCTATTCACTTGCACCTCTTCCACTGCTGGATTTGTATCAGTGAGAAAGAATAAAATAAATGTAACAACATTTGTACAAAAATTACTTGTGTTTCTCTTTTCTTCATTTCCAATGTTGCAATAACACCACGAATAACAGAAAACTAACTTTGAAATGCATTTGAGAATTCGTTCTGTGAGTGCTGCTACTCTCTCTGTAAACTAAGGAATGGAAGCAGCGCCAGATGGGCTAACTAATAAATGGCAATTAAAAAGGGGCCATTTGGGATCAACCCACACAGTCAAAAATTCTAAAAGCTAACTGTAGGGTAAACAACAAGACTGGAGATATATAAATACATATAAAGAAACCACTGTTTACTCAAAGATATTGCACAAGAAAGAGAAGATCAGAGCAGCTCACTGCAAAGCTACAAGGGTAGTACAGACTGCAAGATTCAGTCTATATAGGCTTTTGGGGGAATTCTCAGGTAGCCTGAATGCCACACGCCTGTCTCTGTACTTCCATTGTGTTACTTGTATAAAAAGCACACCCACACTGATGTTCAGCATGTAAAAAGGCTGTGCCAAAGACTGTGTAAGTGCTGAGGGAAGGACTGGTGAGGGTTGCTTAATGCTACTTTTGTCTCTGTTCTTGGAGCTGTCCTGAGTAGAGCTCTTAAGGCATGACGCAGCCCAGACTCCTAACCTTAATGTGTTAAGTACATTGTCCACTTTGGATTGTTCACTTAGCTGCAGCAAATGTTTTGTATTTTTTCCTGTCTGAGTACAATTAAAACTGCAGGATATATGCCAGACAGGCTGAGACTCTTTCACCACTTTAAGCATCCCTTTGCAGTATTGTGAAGAAAGATCAATCAAATCCCTTCTAGTTTCACCTATAAACTAGGTACTTTTAACTGTCTTTACTGGTCTGTTTGGAGTAGAAATGTGTAGTGAGCTATACTGTTATCTGTACCAGACTTCACTTTCATTCACAAAGAAATCATACAGGAAAACTGGGGTAGAGTGAATGAATTTATCAGTGAGCTAAATATAGTGTATGATAACAAAACCAATCTATAAAAAGAAATGACTACCCAAGAAGAGAAGAACCCCACATTCCTCATACCCTTTTGCATGCCTTTACATGCAAGTCTTAATGGTTTTTGCAGGTGGTAGGTACATCACCAAGTAAGCATCACAATACCCAAGAGCAGCAAACATGCAGCCTTCTTGCAGACTAACAGCAGACATTCCTAATCACCCAGATCTGGTATACAACTGATTATATTCCAGTTCTGAAAGCATTAAAGAAGTTGATTTCCCAGTAAGTTTGCACTAAACTTTCCATACACTTATAGTTGTGACCTTGTTCGAAAGAAAAAGACCTTACCTATACTATAGATATCTATTCAAATACAGCTCATTGTAAGAAACAGAAAAAACCCAAAAACATTTTATAGTTTGCCAATATGAGACAAAGTGGCTAATAGGTGTGTTATTGTAATTTTAATTATTTTTTTCTCCATCTATTTATACATAGACCTATCTCCTGGTTTTCAGGACAAAAACTCGAAAAATAGTTTTTTTTCCTTACCAGGTTATCATCAGGTGCACTCTTTAGTCTAAAAATACTGCAAAAAGCTTTTCTGTTGGTACTGAATTACAACTGTGTCCCTTAGTGTAGATCCTGTTCTGTTCTTTTCTCAATATACATATCTTTGCTTGCAACTTGGCCTGTACTGTGTCCGTTAAATTAGAAGCACTTTTAGTTTGTCTGAAACTAAATCCTCTCGTGCTATAAAGCAGTGTGCCTATATATGACAACAAACACAGTAGGGGCCCTACTATTTGAAATACAACAACCTCCAGTAGATCACAGGATTGGATGCAGCCTAAAGCCACTGGCACACATTTTATGAAAAGCTGATATAAAAAACATACGAAATTGGCAATTTGGAAGGGGAAAAAAAAAAAAAAAAGAAGACCATTCAGCTGCATTAAATCAGGTGAAAATCCTTAACTCAGTGTCTTTTTATAGATTCCCGTACTGGCGAACAACTCCAGAATATTTTTGGATCTGTGTGCATTTGCACTTTCAACACATTCTTTTTGGTCCTCTGCATACTCCTGACTGGGTTTGTTTTCGAAAAACTACCTCAGCAAAACACTCAAGAAATTGCATTTTTTTGGAGACCATAATTTTAGCACTTGTATAAATGAACTTATGTGAACCAGAACTGCACCTGTACACAAGCAAGAAACTAAATCATATCATTTAGCCTGACCAAAAAATGTAATTTGCCAACACAGCTCAGACAGAAAATCTTTTGGAGTGAATGCAAAGATTTTATGTTCTCTGCAAAATAACACATACATTTGGGAAACCACAGTTAAGAGCTGTTTTGTATTCTGGAAACCTGAGGAGTTTCTTGTGGTTTTTAAAAAATAGATCTTCATGCGTGTCACTTATTTGTTAAAAGAAAATGCCCAATGATACAGCTGTAATGCATGTATACAAAGGGACATTTAGAGCCCCTTCCCCAACTCCCACTATACACATCTAGTTTTCGATTTCCTATAAGCTGGTCTCTTCCCTCTTGAAAGTTCCTCTTCCCTTGTCTCTGACATCACGTGGACTTCTGTATTATAGGAGAATACCTTTGATAACTTTCCCAGGTTGCTTGTGTGTCTCACTGATTTGCTGCTCAGAACTGAGAATAGTGCTATGACAGCAGAGAGTACATGTCACTGACTAAAAGAAAGTTCAATTTCTGAGGAAGATATCCCAATACACACTTTTCTGACTCCGCAAAGCCTTCATGTGGCAAGTGCTCCACAAAGCCTGTGAGAACCACATGTGCCAAAGGCTCACAGGCCTGGGCACGCATTTGGCTGCAACTGGTTTGGAGCTGCTGCAAGCCAAAGTCCATCCTGAAGTACTTAGCTGAGATGGTGTTAAGCAGATCTATTTCAAGATCCTGTCGTGAAAACATCTCAAACATTTGTATGTTTGTGACTGTGTTTATAGGCTGGTGGAAATATATCTGCCGGACATATCAGAGTGCTGCTGAAGAAAACAGCTTCCTGTGCACTTCCCACATCTCTTGCCACACTTGCTGGCTCCTGGGTATTGCCTGGTTATTACTCATGTGCTATGTTTGTGGCTGGGGTGGGGAGGCACTAGTCCTGCACCCACTGGGCTAGGCACTGTACATATAAAGAACAGAAAAGCTATTTCTAATCTCAAGAGTTTATTGTCTAGTATTTTTATCTTCTGGCCGGTCTCCTCTTGAGTCTTTATACTGTAATGGCACAGTAATGTCAAAGCTAAATTTATGACATTACACTCAGCAGTAAAGGATGTCTGATGGGACAAAAAAACTGTCTGATGGGAAGGAATGAGTACAGAAGGGACAAGAGCACCACAGTAGGGCTTGCCTCTCATTCGAAAATCTGACCCTTATGAGCACCACTGTATTTCTTGGCTTGTAAGAAAATATAAAATAGAAAAAGAAAAAATAAGAAGTTTTATAGACAGGGACTAAACTTCAGGTGAAAAGCCTTCATTCCCCTCCAGCTGAAAGGAGAATGCTATTCAAAGGTAAGATAAGGAAGTGATAGTCTGCTGCTTGAGTAAGATCCACTGGAACAACTACTTTCTTTAACAAAGGAAAAGCTCACATGTGAGTAACATTCCCTCTGCCTAATGATTCCATACACTGTAACTATTTGTTTGCCTTTTTTTTTTTTTTTTTTTTTTTAACAACTCCCTTTTCTGCTCCTCGTGTTGTGCAGTAAATGCCACCGCTAATGAGATAATATCAGTGTGTTTGAGAGCAGACTGACCCTGCTGTTTTCAAGCAGTTTCAACTTCTCGACAGTCAGGAGCCTGCCTAATGTTTTGTGGCTGCGTCTGGTCATTGACATGGTACAAACTGCCTTATCTCCCTGTGGGAGGGAGGTCATTGCCAAACCCACGGCTACTTGACTGAGGAAGAAGGCAGTCTACAGTGATTCAAACACATAGCCTGAGCCAAGCAGAGGGCCTATAACAAATAGCCTAAAATAGCTCCAGTCTGAATGTGTTTCAATTTTTCTCTGTATGTGAACAGATGACATGCATTGTCACAGCGTTATGTACAGTTCAAGAGGCTCACTTAATTATTTTACAGTAAAAAACCCATTGTTAAGGATTTCTGCAACTTGGGCACTTTCTCAAATATCCTCCTTTACTTTTTGCAAAGCCCTCTCAATGACCCTTTTTGTGTCAATGCAGAGCTCAGCTCACAAATCAATTGTTCTATTTTTATTTCCAATATTACACTTCCTTCCAGAGAGCTTGCAGGATGATGGCGTGCATTTTGCCACCAACTCTTGCCGAGTTCCCCAAGAACACCCTCACCAGGCAGGAAAGCAGGATTACTGGAGACAGTAACAACAGTTCAAGCAGTGTTAGCCCTCTCCCTTCTCAACATTAGATTTGCTAGTGTACAGCATTTATTTGTGAGATCAAATATCCTCCAAACAGGAGTAATATCTGTGCAGCTAACCATCTGGAATGTCACAGAAATGAGCCCAGGAGGATCTGTGGCTTAGGGAAGGAAGGAGCCTACCATACATGCAAACTAGAGCTGGCCTGTGCTTCCCAGGGAGTCCAGCTCTTCCAGATTTCCCCTGTCTCTGCCCACACTTGGCAAGATTCATCCAACTGTGACTTCCCAGCCCCATGACCCACTGTGTGTGATCAGTGCGACTCAGATGCCAAATTTCTTTCCAGGATCTCCTATTAACAAGACTTTTGAGAGCACGAAACAAAGTCTCGGATACACATTATCCACACAGCTGCTGCTGGTACTACTCGGCTCCTCAACTCTTTATGGGAACAGAGGGTCCCCCTGTGGGACTCCTTGGAGAGGATAGGGAATTTCAGCACAAGATGGCACAAGATGATCCTACTGCTTTTTGCATTCTGCTATGTGTTAGTAGAGCATCTTGCTGCATAACTGGGGATCTGATGTACTATTGCAGTACAATGAAGGAATACACTAAAGTAAATAGTAAGTTACTTCTGATCTCTATATAAGGGAGATACTTGCATTACAGACAAAAAAGCAGATCAAAACTTGCTGCAACAGTCAAATTTTGTACATAGCATAAGACCACAGATGTTACTGTATTATTTAAGCTGAAGTCTGCTAAAGGAGTGTCCTGCTTCCATGTAACTCATCTGGAGATATACATTATTAGCCAGGAATGGACACTGATAATATGTACAAGAATTTTTAATCTCTTACTCTATTTGGAAAACTTGAGCTACAAAATTGTGTCTCACTTAATTTTTTTCTTCCCTGTTACATTTTGGTTGTTTCCCCAGGAGCTGAATATCAGTTATGTTCACTGTTTCAGCAACTGGAAAGCACTTATGAATGGAAATATTTATTATGAAAAGAACAAAACCAGAAAAAAGAGCAAACACAACTGTCACACCAACTTACATGTAGTTTGTAGTACAGGGCTATTATCACTGCAAAACACATGTGCTTCGCAAGCAATGCGAAGAAGAGAATTTCACCTGTGCCATGCCTGCAGCAGTTAAAGGAAGGGGCCCTCTTTTTACAGGTCTGGCACCAGGCTATGGAGAAACCAAAAGACCTGCTTACTATATCCTTCTTTCTGTCTAGATCTCTCTCTGGTCATAATCTTCCTGTTTTTACCAAAAGACACGAATTTTTTCTGATGAAACTAATTCAAAGGAGTGATTATGCATAATTCAAAGGAAGAGAAAGAAGACAGTGCAAGGCCATAGAATGGGGCAGTGCTGTTAAGGATCAGGACAGTGAAGGTCAAAATCACTGCTCCAATGTTGACCCACTGTATGCCTATGGACCAGTCACTTGGGGTTGCTACAAAGTGGGTATCATGGTAATCTGGTACCTCACCATCTCTCATGAGGGTGCTTAGAGCTAAAAGAAAGGGTGGGGTATGTGCTTACACCACAGACCTGGCTAACTGGTGGTGTTTCCTGGCACACCCATCCCTGGGACTGAGGCTCTTTGTGGCGGGGCAGGACACCTGCGAGGTGGGACTCTGAGAGGAAGCCCAAGGCTGTGTGTTTCCTGCTGGGGAGGAACAGCAAAACTGTTTCGAGTCAGCTGCAGTCAGAAAGTTGCCTTTCTTCTCCATTCAAGGCACCAGTAACTGCTGCTCTGCTGCTCACAGTGCAGTGAAACCACAGGTCTTGCTAGTAAAACTCCACCAGCAACTCCAGCCCACAACGAGAGAGACACTTGCTGCTCTTCCAGGTAGGGAGAGCTCCATTTTCTCTGAAATATTTTTACCTTGCTCTTTGCCAAGCACAACTTGTTGCTTTAGTGAGTGGCGCTTTGGTCCTCCCTTTTCCACTAGTGTTGTTCTTGAACCACATAATTTAGGACAAGACTCAATAAGAACTCCGCCTATCTGCAACAGTGGAGAAACTCAAGCCCTGAAAAAAAGACTTTTAGTCTTTTGGGGACGGAGGTCCTCTGTGCTGAAATTTACTGAATCTCCCTGATTCTATGACAGAAAAGCAGTCATTAAACTGTCATGAGAAAAAAAAAAAAATAATTGTCAATTCATATTTCTTGAGGACTCAGCTGAAGCCCATGTCTCAGCACAGGCAGAAGATGTGAAGCACAGTGTCCCTAAGATGATGCATTATTCCTCGGGGTAATGTTCAAATGTTTTTTTTTTCACTAGTGTGTCCTGTATAGGGAGCTTCCTGACAGGATGCTGTTTTTAAAAAGCCAATAATTTATTTTAAAATTTTCTTTTCCTCCATCTTTGTACCAAAAATAGATTGTTTAGCTCCACAAAAGTAAGAAGATACCACAAGGACTGTAATGCATAACAACCTTTTCAGTATGGCAAAGAGTGGTCTTTACTGCTCTTCAAAGGTATAGTAGTCTCAAGTGATGAGATGATTGCAATCTGCACAAAAATAACAGCCTGGTCAGAAATGTATCCTCCTGTTTAAAGATTTCAAATAAATGACTCCCATAAATAGCTTTTAAGTCATGTTTATGTTAACAAAATGGGAAGTTTACACCACATCTCAAGTCAGAGCACATCACAAATAAACAGAAAGAATAAAAAAAATCCATTAATAGAATAAAAGTTGAAATAACATGTTGGCACAGTCCTGAATATATGTACTTCACAATATATTCTTCTTTGAAATACAGAGAGAGAGCAACAGAGTGCAAACTATGCATTCAATTTGTGCTTAAGCAATTGCAACAGCATAGTCAAAGCTTGTATTTTTTTCTGGCACAGCCCTCTGTCATAATCCCATTGCATACTTTCAGATATATTTTTAAATTGCTCAGCTTCTGTCAACAGATTCATTCAGGGCTGTGTTATTCAAAAAGAGAATACAAAATTCACAGGGCTTGCAACATCCACTCTGACACACCTATAATGAAGAATCAGTAAATCACCTCTTTCCAAGTGAAAAGGAAATTAGAAGTAACAGATACCAAAAAAGGAAGACAGTCCCTGCATTTAGCTCCAGCATGCCAAGGTGATGCCAAATATACTTCAAGACTTATTTCCATTAAAAAGATACTGACCAAAAATTAGTGTTTACCTTGCCTGACTTTGCATAGATAAACATTCCTGCATCCAATGTAAGGAGCTATATTTAGAAAAGTATCCTTACTAGGAAACTAAGTAGGCTTTGGTGAAATCAGAACAGTCCTGGGCCTAACTCTGTCATCAACGAGACGGATGAAGTCAATAAGAGCTCCACTGGCCACGCTGAGCTCAAAGCCAGACCCAGAAACTGCACCCTTTTTCACCCCCACCATGGAGCAAATCCTCCCTTCCAGATTGCACAGATTGAGGAGGGCTTCTGAAGCCATATGAAGCCATACCAATTATTTAAAAAGGAACAGCATTATTGAAAAATATTATACAGGCAGTGGTAAACCTCAGTGGTCTGGGTTTGAGACAACAGAAAATCCCTTTGACAAGTAGTAAACACACTAAAAATAGTTCTTGGTTCTTTTTAAAGTCAGCTTAAAATAATTCTATTTGCTTTTTTGTATCCTGCTTTGTAGTTTCAGATGAAAGTGCCTAGCAATCTTTTACCAAAATGACTGAGGTCTTACCCTGCAGCCTGTTGTGGAGACTAATGAAAATGGAGAAGATAGGACTATCAAGTGAGGAACACATTTCAAAAGCAAAATTCCAGGCTTTGAGGAATGCCTAAAACTAGTGAGATTTTGATGCATCAAATGTATCTGGGAACAGAAAAATACTAACTTTAATGTCCTGAGCAACAAAGACAGAATGGATAGGGATTTAATTCAGTTCAGTGATAAATTGTTCAGGACAGTCTGAGATCTTATTCTGAATCATTTCCATCAGGTTAAAGACAGCCACCCTTTCCCCCCACATCTCAGCTATCACAGGGAAAACATCACCCTCTACTATTAAAAAAGAGAAAATAAATCTCTTTCTACACCAGGCATGAAGAATGGGACTGCTCTCATCTCCTTTACACTTGAACTAGATATCTAGATTCCCTTAGAAGTCAACAGAGAGAAACAAATAGTTCAAAAGACAGGCTTAATCTCACCCTGAGTCAGACATGTGCTTTAGGATGAATTATACCTCATATGTGTTTCAGGTTTGTTTTTTTTTTTTCCTACATTGACAATACAGGGAGCTAGCTCAGATGTAATTTAACATTTGATAAACTCTATTCTAGGTTGACTAATTCCCTGCCTTGCTCCAATAGAGGATGCCACCTTCCAAACTATCATCATTTATTTACTCACCTATGCTTACCAGGTGGTCGGAGCATGTACTCAATCAACACCTCTCCTTTATTAATTGTGGAAGCCTAGCCCTGTCACTGCATTGGCTCTTTTGGCTGCGGACCTGAAACACACCTCATCTTGCTCCTTCAGATTCGTTTGTCAGGAAAAACTGTTTCTTTCCTGAGGCAGCTGAGCACATACCTGCAATAGCCCCTGAAATCTAGCTTCTGGTTAGTTATAACAACTTGGTTTCTACATCTTTTTTCTGGTGTCAGTGGCTTGAATGAATGTTACTTGTACGTTCTTTCAAGTCCTCCTTTCTTCACACCCTGCTATCCCCTGCTTTCAGTCCCAAATGACAATCACCAGGGGATCCCAGGAGAATGAATGGCCTTTTTATCTCACCAGGGTGAGCAATTTTCAGCCATCTCCAAGGCTAGGAGACTTCTATCTAGGTGCAGGTTAATGTATGCTTTTGAAAAATTCTGGACTTTGGAACATACACTAGTATGTACATTTGCTAAAACATCCTATGTATTTCAAAGGTTTGGCATAAGTTGTTCTCATTTTCACACTGAAGTTGTTTTTTCTTTTTTCTTTTTTTTTTTAAAAATAAATTCTGTAATTTTGATGAGTTTTCTTTTCATTTTGACTTAGCAGGCATTCCCCACAAAAAGGAATTCTGTGATCCTAATCTTCTCATTTAGCTGAGTATCTCCAAATTATACTTGCATTTCATTGCTGTATCTCCAGTACAGATGTAGCTATACTTAGCTACCCGCTATCTAAAATCTGATGGGTTCTTTAGTTTTCAGTTCATTAAGGTTCACTTTATCTTTTCTACTGAAACAAAAGCAGTGTTTCCAATGTCATAAAAGTAGTAGCTGAGGGGAGAAAAAGCCTTTGAACATTTGGCACAGTAGTTTGGGTTTTCATATTCTCCTTATACACAAATTTGAAAGAAAAATATAGGAGTCTTCAATTCTTCTAGGAGCCTTTTTATACTGTTTATAGGAGCCTTCAGTTCAGAAAGTAAACAAAGCTTCTTTTAAATATAGCTCCTCAGACAACTATAATGCAGATTATGAAACAAGGACAGGAACTCACTAATGTTTTACTTACTGTGCAATGTGCAATCATACATTTTGAATAAACAGCAGAATTACTGTAAAAGTGCTTTTATGGGATGTCTGGTGTCATGGTCTGTCACTCAGACTTTTTCCAAATGCTGGAAATACTTTGGAAATAACACTGGCTTCAACTGCTGCATGCTGTAGCTGTAAAACATCAAACCTCAAGCAGCAATTTTATATGGATTTTCACCCCCAAACAGAAAATCTGAAGAAGTCTGTTCAGAAACAAACCATTACTCTTTTAACAAAGATTACTCAGTTCTGAGTGTCACACTTGTCTTCTTGAACTTCATTCAGATCTCCTTTATATTTGGTATGAACTGATACAAACAATTGTTATCTAAGATATTAAATGTAGCACTGACAGATAAGAACTGAAAGGACTAAAACATGAAAATAATCGCAGTGGATTTTATATATGCTCAGTTGGAAGCTCTCCAGTATTTTACTAATAAGAACTGTATGGATAACGAAGTTTCTTCAATAGTGTATCTGTTGGCAATTTGCTTTTTAAATGCACTTTCATTAGTCTGAATATGAGTAATAGCACAGAGAGATGGACATTCTGCTCAGATCTCTCATCTTTCTATCTGGGTGTCATAATCAGTGAGCAGGAGAGCCTCTCTTTGGAGTCCATTACTCCTGCAACCCTCCACAGTGGCTCACTTATTAAGGTACCAATCAGATTTAGGTTTCCTCAGCCTAGGCCAGAGTCCAGGGTCTCCCACATTCTCCCTGAGTATGCTAAGCCCCAAAGTTATCTGCAAAACATGGGCACTGCCTCCCCCATTTCTGCCTTGAGAGAAAAGGACCCTGGCTTTTGTTTTGTATTGAGCTCAGAGTTGTTGCTGTGTGGGAGGTATCCTCCAAGGACTCTGCTGGCACGGAGAATGGGAAGCCTTTTCCACCATGAATTCCAAGTGATATTAGGCACTAGAGAGATGCCTAGATATTCAACTTAGCTAGGGCAGCACTGCTGTCAACAATGTACAGCAGCAGAATTTTTGGCATTTAACATTTTCATAATCAAATCTATGTGCTCTTAATGGTGAAATATTTTGTGTTATCTCTGCAGAACTCATGGTCTGGATGAGTTTCACTGCTAACACTCGAACATTGTTGTAATTTTTCAGATGGGAATGTTGAACAACTTGCTGATAGAAGAAAAGGTGAAGGACAGAAGCAGTGGAGGAAATCACCATCTCCTGCTGCCAGCTTTCTGAACTACTAGTGGTGTGTAACTTCTGTCATGTATTCTCCTTTATAAGGAAATAAGGAAAGGCCCATGCTGAGATATCTGAATGTATATGTTTTGGTAGAACTAGTCCTAAAGTTGTTTCAACTTTTCTCCTCATCTAGCAGTTGCTGAAGCACAAACATGTAATCATGGAAAATGCTATAATTAACCATAAATCTCTGCTTCAAATCAAAAGGGCACTGAGCTTTCATTTCAGACTGACAGGGTGGAACAACAGCACAACTATTAGAGAATCTACCTTTGAATCAATTTCTGTCAGTGTGCTGGGTTTGCTTTTTTGGTCTAACCCACAAATTTGTACCTGTATGGTTAGCCAAAAACTGTACATTATTTACCAACATCAGCATTAAAACTGAAGGGTCTGGCAATGCTCCATCTTGGAACTGAAGAGCTGATACTGTACACTTACTTTAAGAAACATGTCTAAGAATACTGCTCCCTTTATAAATCTATATATAGGAAGTTGAGAATAAATAGAGTTTTCCTAAAGCTTTCTACTTTTTTATCCATTAAATTGTTCTGGATTTGTAAGAAATTGAGTATTCTCCAACAAAAGGCCTGATTTTCTGAAGCATTTCACACCTCTGTTTCCACTGAGGTTTCTACTGAGGTTACTTGAAAGTCCTCCTTCACCATAGTATATGAACAACGAAATATTTTGAAGAAAATATAACAAGAAAAATATTGCTTTCTTCCTTCATGTTTTAACACAGACTACAGGAGAAATGCTGATTGTAGCAGAACTCTAGGTTTCCTATAATTAAAGCGGGAAAACCCTAACACTTTGGCTGAAATTGGGCTGATTTTCAAGTGTTTAAAATCCCTCCAGATTTACTTAGCTTACACTGCAATTTGCTGGCATCATGGACAAGTTTGAAACAATCTGAGCAGGGTGCTCCCAGAATCCTGTCTTCACTCCAAATCGATTCCTCTCTTGTCCTGTCCTACAAGGGGTAGGTCTGATTTGTGTTGAGATTATTCTGGGCATTCGTGGGGTTCAAATCATGGTTCCTTACCTAACCTCATTGATTCCAGTTGTTGGAGAAGTGATGATAAATCTATTATGGGAGGCACTTCATGCGTGAATACTCTTGATCACAGATCCTGTGTGGTTCAAATGTAGATACCATGGCCTTGGAAGGTGAGATGTAGCCAATTCCAGAATGTTCAATGAAAGACAGAAGTGATCAACCACAGGCAAAGAGCTACAACTAGCTCCTGCTCAGAAAGCTGGGGGATGGTGGGGGAGACATAATACTTTTGCAAAAGGAAAGTAAAGTATATTGGACAAAATGGTGTAGAGTGTGGGCAACATGGTCTAGCGTGAGGTGTCCCTGCCTTTCTGACCCAGACTATTCTGTGATTCTATGATATGTGAATGCCCACTGGAAAACTGTTGGAGTGGGGGAACTGAAAGGAGGCAGAGCACAGAGTGGTGTAAAACCACAGAGGAGTGCAGGCCTGGGAAGAGACTGTTGGTGTTGGAAAGCAAGAGTGCATGAAGAGGTGGTGGGAGAGAAACTGGAGGAAGATGAAGTGGCCGGCAAAGTCAGCAGGTGCAAGGAGCTTGCAAGTGGTTCTTCTCTTTAAAGTCTGCTAAGATCTAAGAGAGATGAGAGGGAAAGGGGAAGCTGTTTGAACTGGCTAAGATGCCAAGGTATGACATATATTGCAACTGCATTGAGCAGAGAGATGACTGCAATGGAAGCAAAGGGAAGGCTAAAGCATTTTTTTTCTAAATTCTATTAAAATACTTCTGTGACCCTGCTTAAAATGCAGGAAAATTGACTGTCAAAAAAAACAAATCAAAAAACCAAACAAATGCAGATTGAAGCTCGCCCACTGATAGCACATGCAGCTCCGGAACATCAGGATCGGCAAAACCTACTGCAGTGAACTCATTTGGTGAGCATGCCAGTAAATCCCAGGCAGTGACTTCCAGGGGGTCACAGTTAAGGTTCTGCTGGTATATGCCAGTACTCCTCATTTTCTTTTTTTCAGAGGTTTGAGTTTTGCTGAGCAAGGCATTTAGGAAAGACATGAGAAACCACTGGGCAACTTTAACTCTGTGTTAACAAAGGTTTTTTTTTTTTTGCCACTGGATTTGCTTATAGGTCATTGGATTAGCTTATAGGAGTTGCAGAGGGAAAACTGCATTTCTGAGGGAAATTCAGGCTGAAGAACTCTGCAGAACCCTAAAGATTGAACTGTGTGATAAAGTTAACATACAGAAGAGTTCAGGGTCATTGAGTGCAGCTGTAGGTTTCTGTAGCTGTCCATTCATCCTTCCATTCCTTTTTCTGGAAAAGGAGAAATCTATGGGTAGAATGATTCTCAGCACTGTCTAGACCTCAGTTTTATATACAGAAATCTTAAGACACTCACTGTGGACTTAGAATAGCTGCGTATTTTCTGTACAGGATACTTACAGCTATTATATCCCCCAGATCAACATGAGCCACACATGACTATGTCATCTGACTCCTTAGAGAAGCAAGAAAAATCATTGGTTAAACATGTATCTAAAATCTGGTTAATGACTTTGTTAAAATAGCTTAAAGTGAGTTGTCTCTTTGATTAGGGTATTGTCCTCTAATACAGAAAGGCCAAGCCAGCAATATCTTTTAGTTTGCTTTCATTTTTTACTTCAGAGGGTCTTCTGGAATACAAAAATCACAAAGGGCTGTTTTGATTATGCTGGTCTGGTTCTACTTTAGGAAGTTTCTTTAGCTGCTGAGCTACATGCTAACACGACTGGAGCTCCTTTGCTCTTCGCCATGTTTTTACACTCGTTCTGTTGTTCAGAGAGGGCTTTCAGTTACAGAGTGTAAAGTTGAGATACTTTAAGTACAACTTTTAGTCTCATTTCAAAGGAAAACAGGGTCTAGCAGCTGGTTCAGATAAAAAAAGGATGTCTCAGAGAGGTGATGACATTGTTAGTGGGCACTCATAAAAGATGAGCTGGCTAGATCAGAAATTTCTTTCTAAATCCATCATGGATTTGTTAGGCTGAGTCTCTGAGGCATGAAAAGGCGTATGTCTTGTTTTGAGAAAATGCTAAATAATGTCTTCTAGCTACCCATGAAGTATATAATCCTGCAAAACTCTTCTACTTGATAATCTATATGGCACTGACTTCCTTAGATAGGAGTATGTTTACTTGGGGAAATGAAGAATATCCTTGAACTGCTTTTAACTTTATTTTTCCTTTAATTTTATTGCAAAACCCCTTACATCTATAAAAGTATACAATTAATTATCTAAATGGTCTATCATTTGTTTGACTTTGTTGATTTGTTTTTAAGATAATTTAATTAAGTTTCCAGGAACAAGAGCCAGTTTCTTAAAAACCACAGAATTCAGCCTTGCTGCTGTGCCCTAACCAAGCTAGATACCCAAGTTACAGAAATGAACTATCCAGCTATAGAGGCAGGGGAACTGAAAAAGTGCTCATGTGTAAAATCATGTCACAAAATTTCTCACAACTGGACATATGCAAATTAAAAAATCAAGCAACATTTACAGCAACATGCACACTGAGTAAATCAGAGAATGTAGTAGAAGTGAAACTTGACTTAGTACAGAAAGTGTATACTCTGTGTCTTGTATGTATTTATAGCTACACACATAGAATATATATTTAGCAAAATTGTGTCGTACCAGGAGAAAGTGCTGACAGTCATCCCAACTTGAGATGTTTATTAAAAACTCAGAGAGGAAGAAAGAAAGCACTGTTCTGATCAAGTACTGAGCATAAGATTTCTAAACTGCTTTTGCCATGCTGTCCCTGAGGTTAAGATCTTGGGATTGCAGGTATTTATACACTGTTGGTTTACTATCATGAAAAATGTTACTCTTCTCTGGGTGAATCAGAGAATTTTTCAGTCTTACTGGCCACATGTACAGACAATTAGGAAAAAAAAAGTATAAAAATGAAGAGTTTGGGAACTTCACCTCCACCCAATTCTCATCAAATCTTAACAGATCGGTTTTGTTTTTTCCTGCAGACTCTTAAAGGAGAGACAAGTGCACGTCCTCTGCAGTTCCTGCCCATGACCCTGTCCTGCTTCGGTTCTACTTCTTTTCCTCAGTAGGAAAAACTAATACTTTTCTGCACTGGTGCAGCTCCACTGGCTGTAGCAGTACTGGAATCTGAAACCCAAGAAGGTGAAGAATTGCGTTAAACAACACTGCACACCATCCATGCTACCAGACGTGCACTGGGGTGGAACATGCAGCCGTATTTTCCCCAGGACTTGTCTCTGCCAGAAAACAATATCATGCTAGAACATAAGAAATAAGGCAACAAACTCTGTTTGGAGCTCAGCTACAGACAAGATGGCTAGGATGCAGCTATGTGAAAGCTGAGTGTTGTCTGGGATTTTTTCCACAATTAATAGAGGTACTTCAAAGGGAAAGCCTTCACTTCTGGATAGGCTGAAAACCATTTCCATTTCCTCCTGTTCTATCAGCTGAATTAACTGAGTCTTCTGACAGTTTGCGGTGCAGCCTTTAACAGCACTTGCAGGTCTGTCAGCTGTGGACAGGAGCCTTTACAGATCAACCAGCCTTCTCAGCTCTGATCAAACCCAGGTGAGAGCCATAGGGGCTCACACAAATGTAAACTGCTGTCTGTGTATTAGTTATTTTTCTAAAGCACATGTATGGTATTCAGCAGTTTTAAAGATCTGTAATTTTTCAGACTGATAACATCTATCATAAACACAAGATAACACCTACTTATCCCGAAATCTAGCTTTTATCAGCTACACCGCTGACATCCAAAGAGTTATCCCTATGCATGCAAAAGGGCTAAACAGTCATTCTGCTTTAGCAAACACCAAAGTTATTTTCCAGGGGCTGCCATATTCATTAGTCACTTAAATTTCAAGCTACTTCTTTTTGGCAAAGTTCAGTAATAGTCAAAATGTTCTCACGCAACAGCATAATTTCCCGTAAGCTTTGGAGTCTGATTTTGGAAAGGGCAATGATTTTTCCCCTATGTATAAGAGACACTTCTGAAAATTTGGGGTCAAACAGATTTGTTACTATGATCAAAGCTGAAACTGGCAATTTTGATGGCTTTACTGAGTAGAACACAGCTTGCAACTAGTAAGGGGTTTTATGAGTGAAACTGCAGCCCATAAAGGAAGAAGTCCAAACTAAAATACTCCATTGATATTAAACACACATAAAGCCTTATACTGCTTGCTAGATGCCCTGAAGACCATAGAGAAGATAAAAATCCACAGCTGGAAGGCATCCTGCCTTCCTGCAAGACTCTCCATTCTACTTAATTATGGTCCGGAAAGGGACTAAGGTGATGTGGTAGGAAATACAGAAAATACTGTTGGAAGGTAATTCTGGTGTTTGCAGTAATTATTCTCCCTGTCTTCCCCCTCCTTGGAGAATAAAGAGCACAGGTGCATCAGAAATGCTGGCTGAACCACGGCCCCTCCAGAATCTGTGGGGCCATTTAAAAATGAGGACCAAAATTTTAAGTTTTCAGAGGAAAATGTTAGTGGTGTGTCCAAGAATCAGCACAAAGGCTTCTCAGGTTGGGTACTCAGTTATCCTGAGATCTGCTTGGAGCCCAGGTACTCCAAGATGAGCATTAGTCCATCTTTGGATGCAGATTAGTCCATGTCTTTGCACAGCAAAACCATCCTAAAATTTACCATTGAAGTTATCTCAATGTTGATGCTTTGGATATATTTCTCTCTTTCCTGTACATTTTCCAAGAGGTGGAGAACCAAAAAGTACAGCCATCCATCCAGTAAGTTTGCAAGTTTCTCAGAAAGTGATTCAGACAGATTATACTGCCACAACCTTACTGACTACTGAACTTGCAGACCATCTTTTTCTCAAGCCATCTGTATAAATATGGTTGAAAATAAATTGTATTTTTATTGTCTTTTAATTCAGACACTTACTTTAATAGGCTAATGAAACTTCCTATACTGCCTTTCAATGTCATTCATGTTTCTCATTAGGGATCAAGACACATATTTTAGAGGGACCTGGGAGATGCCACGACCTAAACTAGCCAAGGCCCTCAGAACAAATGCCTCTGGGAAGGAAATGAATGAAACCACCACTCTGAAAATCAATTGATATTGTCCAACAGACAAAAACCAAAAAAAACAACCAACAGCAAAAACCTCATACACAGGAAACTAAAAAGAGAAGCTCATGTTATCCTGAGGTAAAAAGCATGAACATAGGGGAAGTCCATTTAGCACAAGCATCATAACCAACAAATCCAAGTAAGAAGAGCTATCCTCTCCTCTCAGTCTCTATAAATGTCAGTATCATGTGCAAGTCATATTCTGCAGGAGAGTACACCCGTGCTGTCATAAACTTGTAAGTGCAGAGAATTTCCTGCTTTGCTCTTGGAAAACTTGTCATTTGTCATCTAAAGAGCACATGGGAGGCTTGGTTGAGGTATGTATAAAACTTTCCAAGCTCTTTACACCAGAAGTCTTTGACCAAGATTCAGATGACTCTCTTCGTTTAAAATGCTTCCTCTCCTGTATCTGTTTGGAGTTTGCTGAGGTTTTCCCCTGCCTGTTCCCAGAGTTTCTGGAGAGTGTCCAGTCATGGCTTCTCATCTGGCAGAGCCTGGTATGGAGTCATCTGCCAGAAGAGGTCTTAACCATCTTTAGAGATGCAGGGACTGTCATTTTTAAACAGGATTGTTTTCAAAAATCACTAGAGATTTAATATGGAACTTTTTCTATTTTTTATTTTGTTTTTTAATGCTGGATGATGGCAATAGAAATATAATGTTCCCACACATGCTCAAATAAAATGACCTGCTTTATATCTCCTCCTAATTTTATGGGAAGCACATGAAAGAATATTTTAGCACTTATTCTTGACATGAATTCAGTTGTTGTTTGAAGAGAGTTGAGAGTTGACACCTTTCCTGAGCTGTGAAAAAAATCTCCTACAAACCCTAGTGCAAAAATTCAACCAAGATACCACTGTCTATTGTCCAAAATGCTGAGCTGGCAGCCATGTGACCATACCAGTCACTGTTCGAGGGTTGCATTTTTTTCCCAAAGATATCTACAGCACCTCTTTTCTTTAGCATTTGTCACAAAAGTTTAATGTGGTTGCAAGGATGTTAAAAACCCGTGTACGCTTTTTGGTCTCTGTCTCCATATCGCTATTAAACTACCCATCTGAACCCCACCCTTTTTAACGGAAGAACAAGAAAAATATTAATGATAAATCTAAGCCAACCCCAACACACCAAAAATGAACAAACAAAAAAACCACAAAACACCATCACATCCATAGTCCTTACCTCAAAAGAGAAAAGTAGCAAAAGAGATTTAATTACCTCTATTGATATGAGAGGCAATCTGCTCAAACACTATTTCATATTTCAGCTTTATGCAGCAATGAAAGAGAAAATAAGAGGGAATGACATACTAAATTAGATGCTAAATAATACATATTAAGCAAACACTTTAACCAGCTTCACACAGAGACTTAGTCTGACAAGAGAGCCCATTTAAGCAAGCCAAAAGGGGGGGGGATGGGGCATCAAAAGATCTGATGCATACTTTTCCAGTTTATTTTTCCCTTTTTTCCTCTCTGTGCTAACAATTTTTATGAGGGCAAAGATATTCAAAGTGAAATGTCACCATTCTTACAAGCTTAAATAAACTATTTATTAGTGGCAGACTAAGTACTCTGGAGAAATTTATTTGCCCTGGCAATAATATTTATAAATGACCTATGAAATATTATGACATTGTACCAGTAGCATTGCAGTTTGCCTGTGAGGATTTAGTTCCAATCAGCAAGTGCACTTAGAAGGGGAAAATATTTCTGTGCAGGTAACACTTGGGAGAAGATGAAAAGGCCCTAAATACAGTCTTTTCTTTGACATTGGCAAGAAGTAAGTTTAGAAGCAATAAATAAATAAATCATGCAGCTAAAAAAGAAATGCAGCCATTTTACAGTCCACATCAATTGAGTCTGCTGCTTCTGACAGAGAGGTCTAAATACAGTGTGGCTAGAAGAGGGAGGTGAGTTGCTCAGCCACAGGACTGTGAAGGCTGTGAGACTACCAGAGGGGGAACACAGGTACCTATTGAACACAGGGACACATGGGCTGCTCTTTACATTTCTTTTTTTGACCAATGTACCGAGGCAGGAATGACAGCGGAAACCCAGCAATTAGGTATTCCAAACAGAACTGCTATTTTAAGAACAAACTTCATTAATAGTTTGGGGGTGGAGTATGGGGAGGGTTTAGAAGTAAAACATATGTGCAGACAAATGTGTAAAATTCAGACTATTTAAATGCTAATAAATATTACCTTGAACACTTCTCCCAATTGACGCAGACGCCAGAATCTATTTTGCTGTAAACTATGTAAAGCTCTTTTAAAAAATGGCTCATGTTGGTGATACTCGTCCTCCACCACAGGTCAGATAAAACTCAGTGAAAAAAAAGAGAAACAAAAAAATCTGATTAATTCTAAAACTGGACATTGCTTCCTCAGGTCCTCCTGGCAGCTTTGAGCATGGAGGGAAGTAAGAACAAAAAACTTCAGAATTAGGTTCCTTGAGTATTTTGCATTGAAGTCTAACTTAATTTTATATATATATATTTTTTTCTTATAACTGAGTCAACATATGCACAACAAAAGATCATTTCCCCACTCACACACCCAGTATCAGGTGCATCTCAGGGACAAATCAAAAGAATATGCAGATATCAGAAAACAGCTTGTATCTTCATCTTTGTTCCCACTGAAAAAGAAGTTAAAAGAATAACTGCATCACAAAACCAAATATCTCCTTGGGATTTAAACACAGAAACAATCATTTGTCAAATCAACACATGTCATGTGGAACATGTATTTCCAAATATCAACTCTCTGAAACTACTCACATACTCTTTATTTGACTTAGTCTGTAAGTTCACTTCCTGTACTGCACTATTCTGCATTAGAGTATCTACCCATAAAATCTTCATTACTCTGTATAAATGTGTGCTGTTGCACTATACTAGCCTAGCAATTATTGTAAATGCTTATGTGCTCATTCTAAGCTGCTGGTGTAGGTATTTCACACACATAAGCCACGCAGGCTGAGATTCTTAGCTACCAGATGAATAGTAACTTTCAAAGACACATTCAGCAAAATTCTACTTAGCATTCTTAATGAGAGTAAAATGGCTGAAGAAGGAAAAAAAAACAAAAAAAACCATAATTTGAATGGCAATTGCATGAAGTGTAAAAACTTTACTTTCAAAATGCCACATTTGGTATGCGTGCAGTCTTCAATCGTATCTATCTAAAAGATTATATCTAAAGAAAGTTAGATGAGAAACTACCTGTGGAGTGGATGATGAATTCTGTTCTTTCCCCCTCATACCATATCTGCTGTATTCCAACCCCACTGTGATAATACTGCAGAGGCAGAAGACTTAACGATGATACAAAAAGCCCACAAAACACAGTCTTCATTACTCCTAGGAGGCTGTTAGACTGATGCAGCAGACTTCATTGCTGTAGGCTTTAAACAATATGTTTTTAAGTTTCCATTATGTTTAATTTTTGACCTTTGCCTTTTTTTTTTTTTTTTTAACTGACCCCTAGTTCTATTGAACTATAGAAACTATACTTGAACTATAGAAAGCCCATGCTGAGACGCAAATAGGAGCAGGTCCCAACAACATGCAAGTCATAGGGTGTGTCATGACTTTCATCTTGACAAGTACATCAAGCCTTAGCTCCTTTAGGGAGTGCCCTAGGTATGAACATCTACAAACTTGGCCCAAGTTTCCTGTTTATAACCGAATAAGGTCTTTTGCCTAGTTTGCAAAACAAGTGCGGAACTATCCACTGCTGATCTTTAACGTGTACTTCTCAGACACATTTTTCTAACTGCACATCTATCTGCTCTTCTGCAGCTATTCGTCAATCCCATGCGAGTGTGAGGAGGTGGGTACAGAAGAATCTTTTTTCTCTGCAGGATTAATGACCAGTGAAAATGCAGAAAGCAAAGCTAAGTAGACCACCACAGAAATTCAGAATCATGGAGCTGCCCACAAAATGTCGCTGGGATTCTTGCTATTTCTCTCCTTGCCTTTAAGTACTTGTGCTAAAACCCTGTGAACATTCAGGATTTTCTCTGTGTAAGGTCTAGATGTTGTCACATAACCACAAATCAGACTATCAGATAATCCTCTGAGTTGGGCTTGAAGGAAAGCCTCAGCTGTGAAGGACATGTGCAATGAACCAGTAAACTATTCTGCACCATGTACCTGCAGCCCCAGAGTGGAAGGCCTTGCAGCACAGCCATCGTCTGCCCACACTCAGCACTCATAGACACTGGCTATGGGAAGACACCAGCCTCATGTTTGTGCATCAGCATCATCTGTATTTCAGAGCTGCCACTGGTGAGTTCTGGCTATATGCAGATGCCTTCTTGCAGGCAAGACCTGAGTGCCAAGCTACGTGCTGGGGACAAAACAGGGGGCAGATATGACATGGGGGGAAAGTGCTGCCTAGTATGACCCCACACATCAGTGTACCTCCACCTGCAGTGCAGGAATATGGCCCTTCTCCTGCGGATTGATGTCAAATGCAGAAGTCAGTGGTTAGTGATGTAGAGGTCAGACTGGCAATTCTAATCTGGTACCTGCAGCTCGGTGGAAGCCTCAGAGTAGCTACAGAAACAAACAACACCCAGGCCAGTCTAGAAAGGAACATGAGGTGAGGTATCAAGAGTCCAGCTCATTTTATGTGAAACCTGAAAGGTTCCTTCTTGTCTAGACTAAGGGACAGTCAACAAAGGAGCAAAGATCTATTTGCTCTGGAATACAACAGGCTTTTTTGGCTAAATAAATTCTAAGAGACCAATAGTAATCCCCTCCGAACTTTATCATCAAGAGATAAAATTCTGTCCCTCAGTTTCCTTCCTTTATTCTTACTCTCCCCTCCTGTCCTGGGTTTGGTTCCCTCCCATTAATCTTAACTTGCTCCCTAATATCCATCGCCCCTTTGTGCTGGGGTTGTGTGCAGCTAGGAGGTGCGTGAAGGTTAACAAAGAAGAAATGAAAAAGAAACATAAATGTAGACTGATATAGTAAAAGGTGCAATACAAGATACATTTTGTTCCTTGCAGAATCCAACTTGGTCCACGCTGCCTGCTTATTCTAGTTAAATGCACATGTCAACATATAAAAAGTTATTTCAGACTGCAGCATTTTGTTACCCGAGCCAAGCCAAATGAACACAGGAATAGCAACAGTACACACGCCAAGGAAAATGAACTTTTTTTTCCTCCTACTGTGACATTTTTGGAGGCAGCCAATTATACATTAAAAAAATCATGAATGAGCAGTGTAATTTTGGAGCCATCACTTAAAGTGAAGTATTCCTTTAAATATGAAATTAATATAATCATGACATTTTAACAAGTTTTCATGGTTCTGCATTCTTCTACGAGGACTCATTCTAAGTAAACCTATATGCTATATAAAAAGACCACAATAATCTTTTCCCACTAGTAAAATTGCTACTCTTATGAGTGTTACATATATAGGAGTTTTTACATACATAAACAGAATGTGGTCACTTGTGGGATCTATAGATTACATTGGGGGCATATTAAGGGAGTAGTGCGTGTGCCAAATTTGTAGGCGTGTTTTACAGTGTCTAGATTTTTCTATCCTGTGCTATTTTGTACATTTCCTGCCCTGACATAAATGACCTCATTAACAAGAAATTTTAATAAGTATACATAGGGGTTTTTTATTTCAAAATCTGAACTTTGCTGGCTACAGCTTACTTCTATTTTGTGACCTCCCTCTGTATGTACAGCCTTGGAGATGAGGAGAGGAGAAAAATGAACAAAATTCTGCTCACACCAGGGAGTTTTCTGCTGAATGACATAACTGGTACTCCCATCAGTCCAAGCTATGGCAAGCATGCCTGGCCATCTAGCAAAACTAAGTAAATGCAGAAAAGATATTTTGGAGATTGAAAATAACCTTCCAAATACAAGCAGTTCATTTTCGCCTTCCAAGCCAAAGAAGGAAATAACACAGCCGCATATGGAGTACTCTATTCCCTACATATTAAAGTTGCATTAGCTTTATAATAGTTCCTGTCACCATCTTACCCCCCAAGCAGATATGTTTTACCACAGGGTCAGAAGTCTATTTCTGCAATCCCAACTCAGGGTGAAACTTCACTGGGACTCTAGGATCTGACCTACTTGTGGTAATCCCTACAGTAATAGTTACCCTGTAGCTGGAGCTGAAAATAAATGTTGCTCTCAATATCAGAAACACTGTTTTGTTTGTTTTGTTTTCTCTGGATAGTGAGTTTAGAATGTGCTGTAGAAGGAGAGCTGAGAGTACCTACCAAAAGCATCACTCAGAAATAATAATATCCAGTGTTCACAGAGTGCTGAAAGTGCTTTTTAGACTTGAAAAAATAGAGGGTGAAATGCATAAAATGTAAAAGATGGGAAAAAAAAAAAGTAGATGCAAAAATACAAAATATAAATCAGATCTATATATATGTATATACATCCAGACAACTGCACACCCAGTTAACATATACAATACACAAAAAAAATGCTGACTAAATTAGAATCATGCAAAGCTGCAGGACCAGGCTCAAACTAAATCTGGCCTGAAGCATGATTTGGGGGTCAGGCTCCAAAATTCTCTAAGAAACTCTAATTTGCTTGCAGTTTCTACATCCAGCAAGAGTGACTCTGTGTTTCACCTGCATCCTTCTCTGTCCAGTTACCATTCCCCAGTCGCATGCTCCCGCACAGACTTCATCTTCCAGTCATCTCCCTTAGCTCACCATTGCCTTCCTCCCACACTGCACACACACTGTTACCCTATGGCAGTTGCCCACTAATTTAGTGATGAGGGTGAATGGACAGATCAGAGTCAAGGTGGGGCCAGAAATGCAGATCTTCAGGGAATTACTGTGGTCTTACCTGCCTAGCCATTAATTTCTGATGATGGATATCCCACTTATACAGTAATCATAAATTTGGCTTTATGGTGAGCATACTCTTCTGCCCTTCTGCCCTTAAAAAAAATGGTGTCGAACTGGCTTGTTCAGACTACTGTCAGGTATGTCTGGCAGTGCTGGGAACAGACTGCTGCACTTCAGTTTCTGGGTACTCATCAAGAACCGTCCTCCTTCCACAGTACTACAGATTTCTTAGATAAGAGCAGAGAAAACAGCTATTTATTCTGTTTGACTGCAAATACCGATGCTACCGATGCTGACTGAACACTACACAAAGATGTTAATGCTTTTTGCATGGCACTCGCTCAGTCTTGTTGCAGGTTTAGCCTTTCACAGGCAAGACAACTCTCTGCTTGTGGCTTTAGAAACTCTCCAGATACATATAGTGACAAGTTGTGCAAAGCATGGAAAGGCTGCAGCTGCTAAGCACCTTGAAAGTCAGCAACAAAACTAACATTAGCAGGCAGCTCATGGCAAGGCAGAGCAGGAAAATTCGACAGTTTGTGTGCTTTGAGCTGCTGTGAAAGAACATGGGCTTCTGCTGCCTCCTAGGGTATGTCCTCATGGCAGTGCCTACTGCCTGGGGGATACCTGAACTCATGTTAAACTTCTGGCTGCAGTGCAGCTGGCAATGCACTTACGTAGCAGAGAGGCCAGGGTGCTCTAGTTTTGAACACTTACTTGGCTTTTTTTGCTTCCCCTGGAAAGTGTGTAGCAATATAAATCTGCTAGGGCTATTTTTGATCAGTACAACTAGACTGTCTTTGAAAGGCTAACATTTTAAATACACACTACACATTTTACGTTCATCCTATTTCTTTTTGGAGTTTTGAGGCTTCAGGGTTCCTGCTTTTCATGTGCATCTCCACAGTGAGGGCTGGAAACAAACAATCTTAAGAATTCTCAAATAACTGCAAGTCCCCAGACACCAAAGCCTTAAGAAACACACAGAGTAGTAGACTTGTGTTATTGTTGCAGAGCTGATAGCCTGCAACCTCTGCTCCTGAAGAAGCAGGGAAGCTGTGTGAACCAGATCTCGAATCCAGATAGAGATCCAATCAGACATTTAACTTGACCATGCTATAGCATGGCCCTATACTCAGCCCACATTTTAAATGACACTGTTTTGGCCACCTTCTGTAACTGTTGATTCTGTTGAATCTGCTTTACATGCCATTGCTGTATGCTTCACCTCTTGAAAAGGAAAAGTCCTTTTTATGTCAGTTCCAGACTCATATTTTTATTGGCATTTTTCAGAAGAGAAAATAAGACACAACTTTCTGTACTTCTAGTTGTCAGGTTTTGAAAACACTGAGGCCCATGATACTGCCATGTCACATATGTGCACTTAAATGGCAGTACAGGTTGCAGAAACAAAAACAGACTTGCCAATTTGGTACTTAATGATGCCCCTTCACAACAGGAGCAAAGCCTGACACTACATTTTTAGTTATTGTTTCTTCAACTACATAGAATAATAGAAAGTTAGGGTTGGAAAGGACCTTAAGATCATCTAGTTCCAGCCCCCCTGCCATGTGCAGGGACACTTAACACTAAACCATATCACCCAAGGCTATGTCCAACCTGGCCTTGAACACCGCCAGCGATGGAGCATTCACAACTTCCC